>JARBWK010000016.1:17572078-17787854 GCA_030556195.1 Anolis apletophallus | reverse complement strand
ACCACTGATGTTGTGTGGAGAAATGGCAATTGTTATTTGGGAAAAACAAATAAGGAACTTCAGCAAAAGCTGAGAGGGTTACACAAGGTTTGCAACATTCCTAGGAGTTGCCTGCCAAGGATGTTCTGACTTCTGGATTAAAAGAGGAGGAAAAAGGAGGAAGTTGAGATTTTCCCAGGTTTTCACCAAGATCCTACATCAAGATAGAGTAATGAATGCATAAGTTCACATGTTCTCCTGACTTGACCCCTGAAAGCCTGTCTTCAAAGTCAGGAGTTGAATGGAGTTGTGTTCTGCTGACATTTAGAGAGCAATAGGAAGACCTTTCCAGTCACAAAGTAAGAAAGCAGAACCCAAAGCAAACCGAAGAAGAGGACATCAACAAGGAACCAGATGCCATATTGCATGCATTATTTGAATAATCCATTTGGAGACCAAACATGGACACTAGGAGTGTGTAAATCTGTTCTGTTTTAGTTTCTTATTTTGGGTGCCTCCCGATCTGTTTTCGGGAAGATTCCCAAAAACAGGAGAAAGGTAATTCGAATTCGTAATTCGGGATCCGGAGTTATCTTTTGGGAAGCATCTTCCTGTAAACAGAATAAAGGGGGGGGGATCCCAAAGCAAAATGGATTCTGTGCCATTTCACATGCCCCTAATGGACACTTGTTGTGTGTTGGATAGCAATGGTGAGAGAAAACTATCATCTTGCTTTTGCGTGTTAATGCACAAAAACACATACACTGTATGCTGGCAGTCTGTGAAAGCAGTAATGCTAGTAGTTCTCAACTTTATTTTTTTATTTTTTTATTTATGTTTCAAACTTTTATACCGCCACTCCCTGAAGGCTTGGAGCGGTTTACATAGTTTGGCACATAACAGAAAAACAGCAAGCTAGAGTAAAAAGATGATTATTTATTTATTTATTTATTTATTTATTTATTTATTTATTCACACTTATTTGCCGCCCTTCCCCGAAGGCTCGGGGTGGCTAACAGCATATTCATTAAAAAAACCAATCATACATAAACAGCATTAAAACGTGATTAAAAACACATCTAAAAATACAATAGACAACACAAGAGCCACAGCTGAGCAAAGTGTAGACAGAGGAAGGGAGAGTACAGAGGGAATACGGCATTTAAAAGAATTGGTCACAAAACGTGGGTCTGGAGTAAAGCTCAGGTCCCGCGCAGGATGACGTGCTACCAAAGGGGGACGTCTGGCAGTAATATCTGTTGCACAGTCAAAAGAAGGGAGCTGTGGCGCCCCCAGAAAGTCACGGAGAGTCTCTAAACCAGGGGAGGGGAGCCAACTCTACTCTCTGAGCCCAGTGACTTAGAAGTGAGTCTCTTGCCTATTGCATTGTCCTGCTTCCAGGGCTGGGAACTCACCGGAGAATGCTCCCAGCTCCTGGAATTGACATTCCAATAGGTCCTAGTTCGGAAACTTCTCTGCTTCTTCGTTGGCATAGTCCTCGGCTGGCCAGCTGCAGGTGGGCAGCCCCTTGGCCAAGCTTCAGGGGCCGTAGCAGTATCGGAAGACACCATCACCCCCTGCTGAAGCAGGGGGGGGAGATTGAACAGATCCCTGAACCAGAACCGGAACAAGACTGAGGGCGGCGCCCTCAACAGGCTCTCGTGGTAGTTGCAGGGACCTCCTGTGGTTCCATCTGCAGCTCCCTCTGCGCCTGTGTGAGGAGCTCAGCCGGACAGCATGGAGCATCCCCAAGGTCATCTGCTATGTTCCCCAGTCTCTGCTCCAGCCTCCAATATCTCCCCCCCCCCCCGGCCACCCGCTCCGCAAGGGCCAGGCATCGGCGACGGCGACGGAGGGCCTCATTCCCAGGTGTCCCCCCCCACAGGCCTACAACTCCCAGAAATCCTAGCCAGTTTACCAGCTGTTAGGATTTCTGGGAGATGAAGGCCAAAACATCTGGGGAGGGACACACAGGTTGAGAACCACTGAGTTATGCTATTGTAAGTATGGTTTTAGATATCCTAACTGCTCGGGATTCCTGTTTGCAGTCGTGAATGTGTCTTGTTTGGGCTGTGTTCTGTTCAAAATTTACACGTGGCATTGTTGGGTCAAAGAGCATTTTTGGGCACAGAATAACATATACTGTGCAAAAATTCAGAAGTGGGCTGTGAGTTATACATGTTTCGGAAAATCCGTACTTACGATCCACTTTACGAAGTGAGCGCAGCGCTCCCACCCAACATTATATAAAAGCAAAATATTTGGAAATTTATTTCAGTGAGAGCCATATAATATATTCAATATATTTTAAGGCTGAATTCAACTAAATGTGAGTCTATACGTACTTAGGCATGATAACAAATCGAAAAATGGCGATTCTAAAATCAAATGGGGGGGGGGATTTTTTTATTAGTATATTAAAGACTTACAAAAAATTTGCAAAAAGTGCTAAAATGTAACTTAAGTACTAATGAAATTCTAAATTGGTTCTAAAGTAGGAAAAGCAGGGAAACAGTTAAAAATCAAGGGGGAACATTCCCTTCACCTCTGCAGTGCAATTAAGTGGAGCTGTACATGTATAACATAAATATAAGAGGTAGTAGCTACTAGCTCTCAGGACAATTAAGAAAGTGAAGTACGATTCTCCCCCCTTTATTATTTCCCCTTTCCTCCTTTCTTCCTTCTCTACCCTCTTCTTTCATTCCTTCCTTTGCTCTTTGGTTCCCCATCCCTTCTTTTCTCTTTCCTTCCTTCCCTCCCCTTCTCTACTTCTTCCTTTGTCTCCTTCCTTCCTTTGTTCACGTTTTATTTCCCTAATAGCAATTAAACAGAAAGATATATGTATAATATATAGACTTTCTGCTGTGCTTTCTGCAACCGAACTTGCCTATCTCAGATTGGCCTCTTTAGTCATCAGCGCTTGTAAAAAGCGTGGGATGAGTCCTTCCCTAATCTTCGTTCGTGAAGTAATGCCGAGAGAGAGATATGTATTAATGCAGTGGTTCCTCATGTTGTGGTGACCCCCCCATCCATATTTTCGTTGCTACTTCATAATTTTGTTACTCTTATGAATTCTAATGCAAATATCTAATATGCAGGATGTATTTTCATTGTTACAAATTGACAAAAGTTAAAGCATAGGGATTAATCACAAAAACAATATGTTTGGGGAGGATGGACAACGGATGGTGGGATTTGCAGTACCTTCGACTAATTCAGCTCTGACTTCCACAGCTGAGACCCCATGAATGACAGACCTGGACCAAACTTGGCACACAGAACCCCATGACCCACAGAAAATACTGGAGGGGTTTGGGAGGAATTGACAGTGATTTAGGGAGATAACTCTGAACCCAAACAATCCTGGATCAGGACCAAACTTGGCATGAATACGTTAATATGCCCAAATGTGAACACAGATGGAGTTTGGGGAAAATAGATCTTGACATTTGGGAGTTGTAGTTGCTGGGATTTATAGTTCACCTTCAATCAAAGAGCATTCTGAACTCCACCAATGACAGAATTGGGGCAAACTGGGATCCGGGTGAGGGCGGGGGGAAAGAGGAGGGGCGAAGGAGGAGGCAATCAGCTGATTGCCTCCTCCTTCCCTCTTTCCCCCCGCGCCGGCGCTCACCCCCGCCTCTCTCTAGCCCCGATGCATGGATCGAGGCTAGAGAGAGGCAGAGAGGGGCACGGGGGGCCTTTCTTCCTCCTCTCTCGCCAGCCTGTCATTGGCGAGAGAGGAGGAGGAGGCCCTCGCTCACCCCCCTCGCCTCTCTCTAGCCCCGATCCATGGATCGAGGCTAGAGAGAGGCAGAGAGGGGCGCAGGGGGCCTTTCTCCTCCTCTCTTGCCGCCCTGCCATTGGTGAGAGAGGAGGAGGAGGCCCTCGCTCACCCCCGCTCTCTAGCCCCAATCCTGAGGGAGCGAGGGCCCAAGTTTGCCCAGGCTGAGAGGAAAAGGAAGAGGCCTGAGGCTGTGAGGAATGGTGGGAGTTGAAGTCCAAAACACGTACCTGGAGGGCTGAAGCTGGCCCCTGCGATGGGGCATGGCAGAGCAACGGGGAAGAGAAGGGGGGGGGAAGCCGGGAGGACTACACTTTCCAGAATGCATTGCCTAGCCTACCTAGCAGCAGCATCACTTCCAGTTCCCCATCGAAATGCGGGAAAAAGAAGAAGCTGAATGAAGGGGGGGAAGGAAATGAGGGGGAGAAGACAGGGAGAAGTGAGTAGTACAATAATTAATTAATTAATACTTAAGAATTTCTTACGATCCTAACGCAAATTGTTGGCCTCAAGGACCGTAAAAGGAAGTCTACTTCCTGGTTCGCGGCAGCGACACATAAAACCTCAAAAGTCCCATTACATACGAATCTCTTACGAATCCTTTTAATTTCCGTTTCATTTTTCTCATGCCTAATATATATATATGCTGTACTTGAGCAAGCAGGGGACACAAGCATTGAGGCCATGCTATTGAGAACACAGCTGTGCTGGGCAGGGCATGTCTCTAAGATGGAGGACCACCGCCTCCCAAAGATACTACTCTGTGGTGAACTCACCACGGGTCAGTGAAAGAGAGGCGTCCCCAAAAAGAGACATAAGGACTCCCTGAAACAACATCTCAGGCTTGGCCAGATTGATCACCAACAATGGTCCACCCTGGCTTCACATTGGGAGGCGTGGAGATGTACTATCCACAATGTTGCGGCCTCTTCGAAAAGACATGCCGAATGGGTCTCGAAGAGAATGCAATGCAGAAAGAACTGCAACTTGGAAACAACATCACCCAAGGAGACTTTCTGCTGTGCTTTCTGCAACCGAACTTGCATATCTCAGATTGGCCTTTTTAGTCAACAGCGCGTTTGTAAAAAGTGTGGGATGAGTCCTTCCTAAGAATCTTTGTTCGCAAAGTAATGCCGATATATATATATATTGATAGATAGATAGTCACAAACATCCTTTCTGCTTTTGTTTTCTGTGCAAAAACAAATCTAGTGAAAATTCCACACCACTTGGATCCAACACACGTCGAGATATTGTTGGATATTTGCTCCATCACTTGAAGCCACTAAAGAAGGGTTGTGTCCCAATTGCTTCTTAAGAGCCTTTCCAAGATGGCCAACACCTTTTGGTGCCTTGCCGCAATCTATTTTTGAGAGACCTTGCAATGTTGCAAATTCGGGATATCTGGCTGCCCACGCACAGCCTGAAGCAATCGGAAGACAGCAAAGCCCTTGTCTATTTTTCCGAAATTCTGTGAACTGGCCAAAGAAACAGAATCGGAGAGGAATCCAAGAACAACGCAAAGAAGGAAGCATCCTTTCTTTAGCACTTACTATTATTTTCAAATCTATCTTACTGCTGTTCTGGGTAAATAAATGCAACGAGCTGAACAAATGAATGGATAGGAAAATGCAATCCATGCTCTCCAGCCCATTACAATAAATAAGACTTGAGGAGCTTTATTTGCGGGATTTGAGTCCTTGGAAATGTTTCTCTGTAATTATAGGATCAGGCAGAACAAATCACCTCCGTTCACCATTTACTTTCCTTTCTTCATTGGTTTTTCTTCTTCACTTGCTTAAACCGGTGATTGCATATAGATCTAGCTATTTCCGCTGATAACTTTGCATCTAGAGTCTTGCAAAGGCTCTCTTTCTAGACTTTTCAGTCTCAACAGAGGCTTGGAAAAGCTGTAAATCTCAGAATATCCTCACACTAAACAAAGATGTGCCCAAAGGCCCAACTAAGGCTGACCTATTGAAGCAGTTGGCTCAAGACTTCTGCAAACCCAAGCATCTGGAGGATATCCATTCCTGTTTGTTGCAATTGGTTTAATGGTGTCTCTATTAAAAATGAGTCAATGTGCTCTATTTTCAGAAACCTTCAGCATTCTGGGTTGCAATTTAGACATTCATCCACGAATTCTTTGATCAAGTGCACCACGAAGGGTCAAAAGCAGTCCTCATTTGGAGTCCATCAAAAGAACAAGGAAAATGATGACGCTGGATAATTTCACATGTGGACTCATTTTTTGTCTCCTTGGAGATTTTTAATAGCGGTTGGATGGCCATATGTCAGGGGTGTTTGGATTGTGTATTTTTGCATGACAGGTTGGAGTTGGATTGGGTGGTCCTTGTGGTCTAGGATTCCACTTCTCATTTGACCTCCTTCCTCTCCTCTTTGAAGCTTAACTCCTCTTGATCTGCCCTTTTGCAGATGGCAACACCTGATTGGTTGGCCCCTGATCTCTCTCCGCATCTCTGGACCAAATTTCTTGCAGACTCTCTTACCACTTCATCACTTCTGTTAAATAGTACTGAGCCACCCACTTACAAAATGGCAACCTACTGTGTTCATCGCATGATGTAGGCCAGGGCTGTCCAACTTCTACCGGCCCAGGGGCCTGAATTCCGGTCACTGATGACCTGGGGGGCCGTAGGGTCTGCCCCCGCCCCTGGCTCCGCCCCCTCCCCACCCCCAGCTCCGCCCTCTCCCCGGCCCCCTTATTTTTATTTAATATTAAATATATTTAATTCCATCCTCCCCTCTCCCCTTATTTTTATTTAATATTAAATATATTTAATTCCATCCTCCCCCCCCTTATTTTAATGTATCCCATCTCCCTCATTTCATCTTTAAATATATTTAATTGTATATTTAATACATGAGGGGAGATGGGGGGAGGGAATGAGGAGCCCCTGAGGAGCCCCCTGCTTCGGCCTACCTTTTCCAAATGCGCAGGATCCAGGAGTACCCGGACGACGAGAGAGGCGACGACCGACTGAGTCGAAGAAGGTCCTAATCGCATCTGTGGGCCTCAGTGATCCAGTAGTAGAGTAGCCGAAGAGTATCGCGAGAATACGCAATCCACACGGGATTTTGCTGTCAACGCATGCGTGATCTCGCGTTAACAGCGAAATCCCATGTGGATTGCGTATTCTCGTGATACTTGCTCCGAACCCGGAAGTACTGTAGGTATTTTTTTAAAAAAAAATTATTTATTTTATTTTTCAATTCAATTTATTTTTTATTAAAAAGCTTAGGGGGCCGTAGGGAGGGGGGGGGCTTATACGGCCCCCGGGCCGCCAGTTGGACAGCCCTGATGTAGGCTTCAAGCGTAAGGTAGAAAAACCTTTGTGTTTACAAAGCATTGCAAAGGGTTATCTTCAGACTCCTTCTAAGCTGGTTGTCAAGTGACATTTTTTGCAAATTATCCAGATAGAGATGGGCAAAATCCCCAATTCTGTCATGTGATGGTATTCGTCATTCTCAGTTTTAAAATGATACGGTTACAAAATTTGTGGGAGGAACCTGATTCTCCTTTGAGGAAAAGCTCCACCACAACCTTTTGCCCCCAGAGAAGGGAAGATCGGCAGTAGGTTGTGTTGCTTTCTGTCGCATGCACTTTTGGGTGCCTTCCTCCCTTCCATCGTGTGTTGAGAGTGCCATGTTTTACCTCTTCCTCCTCTCCTCTCTTCCCCTTCCTCCCTTCCTTCTTCAAACACAGGGTAGGAAAGAGAGGAGGATCATTGAGAAAGTAGAGCAAAATATAGCAGGATGGCATCCATCCCAGGCCCGGATCAGGCCCTTTTGGCGCCCTAGGCCAAAGGGTCTGCCCCCGCTCCCGGCTCCGCCCCGCCCTCGGCTTCTCTCCGCCCTGCCCCTGGCTCCTCCCTGCTCTGACCCAGCCCCGCCCCCAGCTCTGCCCCGCCCTGGCTCCTCTACGCCCCGCCCCAGCTCCACCCCGCCTCCTCGCTGGCTCCTCCCTCCCTCCTAAAGCCACTATGCCGGCCTGAGAAGCGGCTGAAATTGCGGCTTTAGGAGGGAGGGAGGAGCCGTGGGGAGGCCCCGCATCGGCTCCGGGGATGGGGCTTTCCTTCCTCCTCCTCGCGCCGACGAGGAGCCGGGGGTGGAGCTTGGGGTGGGGCGGAGCCAAGGGCGGGGGCAGAGCTGAGGGGAGCAGAGAAAAGGAGGGGGCGGCCGTGGATGGCGCTTACGCCACCGCGTGCATGTGCCCTTTTTAAAAAAAATGGAATTCTTTTTTGAATTTTTTTGAATTTTTATTTTACTTGGGGGGGGGGGGTCCGGACCTGCTGCCCCCCCAAATGTGCCGCCCTAGGCCATGGCCTAGGGTGGCCTTATGGGTAATCCGGGCCTGAACCATCCTGAACATACAAAGTTATGGCTGTTTCATCAACTTTTCCCATGTGTTGATGAGAGAACCAATTATGAAATGGCATTGATAACCCAGGAACATAAGGGAAGGAGTTTCTTTTCACCAAGGGACAGTGGGCGGCAACGACTCTCTCCAATGTGATGACAAATCAACCGAGAACTCCTGAATGAACTGAAGAGTTTGCGAGTGTGTGACGGAGGTAGGAAAACCATCCTTTTAACTTCAAAACAGAGTGTGCCTGAGCTGTATAGTACACCTACTCTCCCAAACGCTTGACGTGTTCAGTGGGCTGAAGCCTGGAGTCCATGGTGGAGGGCCTCCTTTCTGCCTCACTCTGTGGGCTCCTCTCTTTTATCTCCCAGGAGCCAAGACGAGGTGGGGGCTGCCTCTGCCACTCTGCAGGTCCCTCCTAACACAAGCCAGCTGTTCCCCGTCCTTTTGCAATGGCAAAGTGCTGTGGGATGGGGTTTTCTCTCCCCTTGTCATGCTCAATGAGCCTCAACCCCATGCGCCTGAGCTTTCCTCTTCCAAGGCCTTCCAAAGCTACCCACTCTGGGGTGGAAACGTGATGAACCAAAGGGGAATCTGGAGCCAATCTATTCCAAGCGCGGGAACGGAATGAAACCCTGGCTCCTGTGGGCCCTCTCTTCTGAACCCAGAGCCCTTCTTTGCCGCTTTGAGGGACTAAATGTGGATGGAAGGAGAGGAAAGGCAGAGCCTCCCTTCACTCCTCTTTCCATAAACATGGATGGGGCAGAGGAAGGTTTCCTGCAGGTGGAAAGGCTACGCTGAGCTACGGTATTCTGTCTCTGCAAGAGAGAGCAACAATTCAATTACTTCTCTCCTGCTTTGCTGATGCCAGGCATTTTCTAACATGATGCGGTTGTGGAAGAGGCCTCACGTTCGGAGACAGCCTTTCACTTGACTTTGGGAACTGAATCCATTAAAGCAGTGCTTTTCAACCTTTTTTGAGCCATGGCACATTTTTTACATTTACAAAATCCTGGGGCACACCACCAACCAAAATGACACAAAATGACACTCTAACACAGTAATACATATAGTTAATATGTTTTTAAATGTATTTACACTCAGTGTGAAACCTGGGCCTGTTTCAATGAACACAACATAGATATCCTGGCAGGAATGGCAGAAAGACACATACGAAGGTCTTGCTCAACAGCTGGGAGTTATAGTTCACCCGCAATCAAAGAGCATTCTGAACTCCACCAATGATGGAATGGAATCAAACTTCCCACACAGAACTACCATAACCAAGAGAAAATACTATATAAGAGTTTGGTGGGCATTGTTTGGTTTTGGGCATTGACCTTGAGTCAGGTTTGGAAATTAATAACATTGCATTTGGGTTATGATTGGAGTTGTAGTTCACCTATATCCAGAGAGCACTGTGGAGGGGAGGGAGGAAGATGTGGGGCGAGTGCGCAGTAGCTCCCGCATGGGTCACGTCTTCCCCCCTCCCCCCTCCCGCAGAAGCGGCAGCGTGAGCAAAGCGAGGCAAAGCAAGCAGAGCGAGGCTGGGAAGAAGGGAGCCCGAGTGGAGAAGAAAAAGTGTTTGACAGGAGGGGGAAGAAAGGGTATTGGAGGTTCCAATTTCCCACGGCACACCTGATGATCACTCACAGCACACTAGTGTGCCACGGCACACTGGTTGGGAAACACTGCATTAAAGGGTGGAAAGGATGAGAAAGTGGCTGCTCCTCATCCAGGCTTTTGGGCATTCAGGCATCCCCTCCCACAGTTTTCCTCACTTCCGCCAAGCATTCAAAACATTATCCGTCCCCAACATCATGATCCATTTTGCCTGAGGAAGAAAATCAATGTTCCTCTAGAGTATTCCTTCTGTCATGAAGTTATTATCCGTTGGGAGAACAAACATGTGTTTTTGTACTGTTTCTGTACAAGAAACGCTGTCAAACCAATACATCAAATCTGACAACGACAACAGCATTTCCAACAAGTTGATCATTACACTATTTAACAAAAATTGAAAAACAATCAACAGCTCCCAAAGAGAGAATACCTATAGGCCAGTGATTTTCAACCAGTGGGCCGCAGAACACTAGTGTGCCGTGAGAGATCATCAGGTGTGCCACAGGAAATTACAGGAGAGAGAGAGAGAGAGAGAGAGAGAGAGAGAGAGAGAGAGAGAGCCTAGCAGGAAACTTCAGGCAGCGGAAATGAGGCTTTCCTGGCCGAAGCAGCAATGCCAACCAGCCTGGCTGCAGTCAGGGAGAGCCCTCGGCGTTCAGAACTTTCCTCCCTGCCTCCTCTCTCTCTCCTTCCCATCCTTCCTTCCCTCCCTCTGCGCGCCAAGGGCTACCTGGCCGGGCTGCGGCTCCTCCTGCTTCCTGGCTCCTGGGCTCTCTTCTCCCCTTCTCCCCTCTGGCAGCAAGGAGGAGGAGAGGGAGGAGGAGTCCGACCCCGCTCCCGGAGGCTCGAGGTGAGGTTTTCTGCCCTCTAGCCCCTCCGCACCGGGGAAGGGGAGCAACTCCTCATCTCCTGGCCTCTCCTGGCTGGGCTCCGGGTTCGCTGCAGAGCAGAGCAGAGGCTGGGATGTGCAGCTCCACAGCCCAGCTTGGTTCCTTCCTGATCTGGCCCCAAGACGACAGCAGAAAAGCCAAAGTGACGTGGGGGGGAGGCACTCCGGGGGGGGCTGAACCCCTTCAGGAAGGAGAGCTAGGGGTGGCAACGGCTGCAAGCCTCCGCCACTGTTTGTTCCGAGGCTCGGAGCCACCCCGTGTGCTCAATTCCTATTCGTCCTGCTCAGCCGAGCCCACGTACGCTTTGGCCACTCAGCACAACCCTCTCCTGTGGGACAGTGACGGGCCTCCTACACGTGGGCCTCCCAGGGGCAGGGGGTGGGAGAAAGGTTTGGCGGAAGCAGCGGCGTCACGAGGGGGGAGGGTGACAGTTAGTAAAATGACAGAGTGTCATTTTGTGTCATTTTGGTTGGTGGTGTGCCCCAGGATTTTGTAAATGTAAAAAATGTGCCGCGGCTCAAAAAAGGTTGAAAATCACTGCTCTAGGCAACAACAGCCAGGCTACCTCTATGCAGAATCCCTCACTGATTGACTTTGCAGCTTTGTGGCTACTCAAAGGTATTCAAGCTAGCTCATTGCAACATTCACACTTGCTTCAAACAGGCAAGGGTTCTTCCTTCCACCCTGGACATTATTGCACAGAGGGTGCCTCCAGGCAACAACACCCAAGCCACCTCTAGGCAGAATCCCTCACTGATTGACCTTTCAGCTGCAAGGCTACTCAATGCTATTCAAGCTTGCTTACTGCAACTTTCACATTTGTTTCAAACAGACAAGGGTTTTTCCTTCCACCTTGAGCATTATTTTACAGAGGGTGCCTCCAGGCAACAACAACCAGGCCACTTCTATGCAGATACTTTCACTGATCGACTTTGCAGCTTCGTAGCTACTCAATGCTATTCGAGCTTCCTCACTACAACTTTCACACTTGCTTCAAACAGGCAAGGGTTCTTTCTTCAACTCCGGACATTATTCCACAGGTATATATACAGTCCACTTGCTTCATTGTCAACAGAACCTATGAAGATGCCATTAGCCACAGAAGTAAGCGAAACATCAGGAGGGAATGCTACTAGAACAGAGCCATACAGCCTGAAAAACTCACCGCAACTCAACCAAAAATTACTTAAAGAGCAGCGGTAATGAATTATTTACACGCTTAGGCATGCATGTCCCAAAATGGTACACAAAACAGTGGCGCTTCTGGCCTCCTCCTCCTCCTCGGCCGGGAGCATTCTCTCTCCTCTCCCCTCGCCAGTGTTTGCTCTCTTTCCTGGCCCAGTGGCTGGCTCTGAATGCTGATGAGATGCTGCCAAGGAGGGAAGTCCTGCTTCAACTGTCTTTGTTTGCATGACACCCAGGGTCACCCTGGCGCTTTGGTGCCCGGCCAGGAGAAGAAGAAGCAAGCGCTCAGATTGGCAGCTGGCACCTCTCCATCAGCCGGCCTGCACACTCCTCCTCCTGGCTGGAGCCTCTGGCTTGACCTTCCTGGCCCTGGGTGCCAAGAGGAGCCGCTTCTGCTCTATCGCCCGGTTCTCTTCAAAGCTAAACACTACTCACTGAGTGATGGAGTTCACAAGTTGGTTAGAGATCTTCTTCTTCTTCTTCTTCTTCTTCTTCTTCTTCTTCTTCTTCTTGCAGTAGTGGATTGATCAAATGAGCCACACACAGGCACACCGCAACACTGTTTGGAGGGCCTTTGGGTGGCTTTTCTAGGAAAAGAAGGAAGGAGAAAAGGAAGAAGAAAAGTGGTGGTGGGAGGGAGGAAGAAGGAAGGAAGGAAGGAAGGAAGGAAGGAGAAATGGAAGGGGAACAAGAAGGAAGGAGAAAAGGAAGGAAGGAAAGGGAGGGAGGGAGGATAACAAGAAGGAAAGAGAAAAGGATGGAAAGAAGAAATGAAGGAAGAAATGAAATAATGGAGGATGTATGGACATAAGTTGTATATTTTATGTCATGGCCTATGGCTAGTACAATAAACAATTCATTCACAATGGACATAAGGAAGAAAAAAATGAAAGAAGGAAGGAAGGAAGAAAAAAAAGGAAGAGATGGAAGGAGAAAGGGAAGGAGAACAGGAAGGAAGGAAAAATGAAGGAAGGAGAAAGGAAAGAAGGAAGAAAAGGAAGGAGAAAAGGGAGGATGGATAGACAAGGAAGGAAGGAGAAAAGGAAGGAAAACAGGAAGGAAGGAAGAAGAAGAAAGGGAGGAAGGAAGGAATGAAGGGAGGGGAACAAGAAGGAAAGAGGAAAGGAAGGGAGGGAGGAAGAAAAGGGAGTGAGTGAGAAATGAAGGAAGGAAAGAAGGGGAACAAGAAGGAAGGAGAAAATGAAGGAAGGAAGGAAGGAAGAAGAAAGGGAAAAAGGAAGGAAGTGGAAATTGAAGGAAGGAAGGAAGGAAGAAGAAGAAAGGGAGGAATGAAGAAAGGAAGCAGAAATGGAAAGAAGGAAGGAAGGAAGCAGAAATGGAAGGAAGGAAAAAAGGAAGGGGAACAAGAAGGAAGGAGAAAAGGGAGGGAGGAAGAAGAACAAGAAGGAAGGAGAAAAGGATGGAAAGAAGTAATGAAGGATGAAAGGAAAGAGGGGAGGATGTGTGGATGGAAAGAAGAAAAAAATTAAAGAAGGATAGAAGGAAGAAAAAAAAGGAAGAGATGGAAGGAGAAAGGGAAGGAGTACAGGAAGGAAGGAAAAATGAAGGAAGGATAAAGGAAAGAAGGAAGAAAAGGTAGGAGAAAGGGGAGGATGGATAGAAGACAAGGAAGGAAGGAGAAAAGGAAGGAAAACAGGAAGGAAGGAAGGAAGGAAGGAGAAGAAGAAAGGGAGGAAGGGAGAGGAACAAGAAGGAAAGAGAAAAGAGAGGGAGGGAGAAATGAAGGAAGGAAAGAAGGGGAACAAGAAGGAAAGAGATGAAGGAAGGAAGGAAGAAGAAAGGGAGGAAGGAAATGGAAATGGAAGGAAGGAGAAGAAGAAAGGAAGAAGAAGAAAGGGAGGAAGGAATGAAGAAAGGAAGCAGAAATGGAAAGAAGAAAGGAAGGAAGCAGAAATGAAAGGAAGGAAAGAAGGAAGGAAGGGGAACAAGAAGGAAGGAGAAAAGGGAGGGAGGGAGGAGAACAAGAAGGAAGGAGAAAAGGATGGAAAGAAGAAATGAAGGATGAAAGGAAAAAAGGGAGGATGTGTGGATGGAAGGAAGAAAAAAGGAAGAGATGGAAGGAGAAAAGGAAGGAAGGAAGGAAGACTATGGAGATCCCAACAATCATTCTAATGGTGCATGTATAATTTACCTGCCTTGGGCCAATGCTATGGAATCCTGGACGCACTCTTTGGCAGAGAAGTCTAAAGACCTTGTGAAACTACAACTTCCAGGATTCTGTAACATTGAACCAATGCCATTAAAGTGGTGTCACGCTGCATTCATTCTACAGACCCCCCCAATCTTCTGGAGAAGCCCCCCTCCTCCTCTTCTGCCCTGAAGACAGCCTAGTGACTAGTGAGGTCTTTGCTCATGAAGTTGTGGTCATTTGAGCGTGCCTCCTCCATTAGCTTGAACTTCTTGTCCCCACAGATGGAAAAATTTCGACACCATTCCAATGCGCCTGGAGCCAATCGAAGAGGAGGCGCAGTCCCATATGAAAGCGATTACACTTTGCCTGTGTCCAAACAGACATGAGAGGAAGAGAGAGAGAGCCGTTGGTGCGAAAGCATCTGGCCCCACATCGCAATCCTCCGCCTTCCTAGCCTTGGCCCCTAATCTCCTCTTTCATGGGATCGACCCAAGCGGAGATCTGAGCATGCTCTGGCCTATTCCTTTTTTTTGGTCTTCCAATCAGGGTTTTCGTTTTATTTTGGGCGCCTTTGTCGTTGTTTCAATGCTTTGGTCGCATTACGGCGCAAGCTGTACAAATAGCAAGCCTTGCCAAGAGGGCCTTTGCGCATGGCTTTGAACTTGGCACCAGATGCTTGGCAGCTGTTTTGGGCGCCTCCACATTGGTTCAGTGATGCCTCTTCATGGATCGCCCTTCAGGTAACCTTAGTCATTCATTCACTTACATATTATTTACTGCATCCCAATCCACATCCCAAGATCTCAGGTTGGTCTACACTGAAATCAATTTGGAACTGATTTCACCTGATGTTTGGCCTGCATCTGTGGCTAATGGCAGCTTCAGAGGTTCTGTTGGAAGCGAGTGTATACATGCCTGTGGAATACTGTCCAGTGTGGGAGAAAGAATGCTTGTCTGTTTGAAGCAACTATGGATGTTGCAATGAGCAAGCTTGAATAGCATTGGGTAGCCTTGCAACTACAAAGTCAATCAGTGAGGGTGCCTGCATTGAGGTAGCCTGGCCTTTGTTACCTGGAGGCACCCTCTGCTTGGAAAGTGTTCACTGGCACTTGGTTATTTGCTGTCTGGAGTTCTCCTGCTTCAGAGTGGTGTTCCTTATTTACTGGCCTGATTGTTGACAAGGAACACAATCTGATGATTCTGGTGTATTAATAAACACCAGAATAAAGACAGTAAATAAGGAACACTACTGGGAAATAGAACAACTCCAGACAGCAAACAACCAAGTGCCAGTTAACACTCTCCAAACAGAAGGTGCCTCCAGGCAACAACAACCAGGCTAACTCTCTGCAAATTTATTTATTTATTTATTTATTTATTTCCATCATTTATACCCCGCTTCTTCTCAACCCCCGAGGGGGGACTCAGTACGGCCTAACAACGGCAACGATTCGATGCCACACAATATACATATAATAAAAACAACAGTTAAGATTAAAATACATTAAAATACAATTAACATTAAAATGCATCATGTACATTCCCACAGTTAAAACAGTATTCCATCCATAAGCATTAGGTCTTATCCACCAAATTGCCATCTAACCAATTTGAAGTGCCGTATCGTGCTAAAGGGCAAATGCTTGGTCCCATAACCAGGATTTCACTCTTTTTCTGAATGCCAGGAGGGATGAAGCTGATCGAATATCAATAGGGAATGCGTTCCACAGATGAGGGGCCACTACCGAGAAGCCCTCTCCCTCGTCCCCACCAACCGCATTTGAGATGTAGGCGAGAGCAGGGCCTCCCCGGACGATCTTAAGGTACGAGATGGGACGTAGCGGTTGATGCGTTCGGACAAGTAAGCTGGGCCAGAACCGTATAGAGCTTTAAAGGTCAAGACCAGCACTTTGAATTGAGCTCGGAATTGGACAGGCAGCCAGTGGAGCTGACACAACAGGGGGGGGGTATGCTCCCTGTATGTAGCTCCTGTTAGTAATCTGGCTGCCGCATGTTGGACTAGTTGCAACTTCTGAACTGTCTTCAAAGGCAGTCCCACGTAGAGTGCGTTGCAGTAATCTATTCGGGATGTGGCCAGAGCGTGGACCATCGTAGCCTCACTGATTGGCTTTGCAGCTTCATGGTTACTCAATGCTAATCAATCTTGCCAATTGCAACATTCATGCTTACTGCAAACAGACAAGGGTTCTTTCTCCCACCCTGGACAGTATTCTACAGGTATATATACACTCCTCTTGCCTCACTGCCAACAGAAGCTCTGAAGGTGTCAGCCACAGGTGCAGGTGAAACATCAGGAGAGACTGAAACAGGAACATGGCCATATAGCCTGGAAAACTCACAACAACCCAGTATATTGAATCAGTGTTTTTCAACCTTTTTTGAGCCGTGGCACATTTTTTACATTTACAAAATCCTGGGGCACACCACCAACCAAAATGACACAAAACGACACTCTAACACAGTAATACATATAGTTAATATGTTTTTAAATGTATTTATACACTCAGTGTGAAACCTGGGCCTGTTTCGATGAACACAACATAGATATCCTGGCAGGAATGGCAGAAGGACACACACGAAGGTCTTGCTCAACAGCTGTCAGTCATGGGAAAACTTCGGGCTCTGGGTGTTTTGGACTTCAACTCCCACCATTCCTAACAGCCTGAGGCCCTTTCCTGTTTAAGTGGCTGAGGGGGGTAAAGGAAAAGGGCCTGAGGCTGCTAGGAATGGTGGGAGTTGGAGTCCAAAACACCTGGAAGGTCCAAGTTTGCCCATGCCAGCTTTCGATTCCATCGCCACATCTATCTTCAGCCTCTGGCGGTTTGAATATATGTGATTATCTACGTGATTTTCTACCTTGTCACTATGATTATGGTTCTGCTTCTTTAAATTGTCCGCAAACTGACTGTGTTAGTGTGTGGATCCTGGGACTGACATTTGATAACATTGTGAGGATACACTTTGTATCCGTGATTTCATCAAATATCGCGAGTTTCCCGTAGAGGAGCGCTCCGTGAACTCGCTACTTCCTGGTTCGCAACTCCTCCGCTCTCTGTGGCGACCACGCCAAACTACCTTATGTAAGACTTTTGAATTTCTCCAGCAGGATTGGGTACTTTGAATGTGGTTTTTTGCATATGATTATGTATGATTAATTGTGCATTTTGTACTGTGATGTAGCGGTGCTCCTTTAATAAGTAAGGGTATCCGAAGTTCCAATTTCCCACGGCACACCTGATGATCGCTCACGGCACACTAGTGTGCCTCGGCACACTGGTTGGGAAACACTGTATTGAATCATTCATCAGTTTAAATAATGTCATATAATGCAACCTGATCAATACTTAGCCTGTACAAAATTGTCGCCGGCGCCATCATCATCATCATCATCATGCCATTTTTCTCTCTCTCAGCAGAGGCATCAGTTTGATTCCAAACATTGTCCAAAATCCTGCAATGCATGACTTCATTATTGCAAAGCGACATCGCCAACTTCATAGAGAAATGTGTTCGTGAATTGTGAGAATGCACAAAAGGACAATATGCTCCTTTCTGCAACATGTCCCACTGTGCAATGTGTCCCCATGTTCAAAATGGCTTGTCATACATTGGGAAACATGGCGCCTCATTGCACTGTGGCCATGCTCCGTTTTCCTAATGGCCCCAGAGATGTAGCTGTGTTTCTCCTCCCTCTTGAGAATATCACAATGCGCCGTTATGTGAGAGTAAGTCAATTTACGTTGACATAAATACCTAACAGGATGCTGGGCAGTATTTCCAAATTGTTGGCCTCAGTACGAAACATATGCAAGTAGCGGAGTGACGCACATCCCTGCAATGATACTTATGTGGGTGTATTATTATAATTGCACAAGGAAATTAATTACAAATAGGCCATTACTCCAAACTCATTATAGGTTTGCTTAGTTAATTTTATTTATTTAAATCATATAATGTGGCCAAAACACTAATGGAAAGAGAGATGGGGTGGAGAAGAGATTGAGAAGGAGACATCATGTCGGGGTTTCCCCGCCTGCCTGAGTTACAAAGAGGCCAAATGGATTTCATGAATTGAAATTATAAATTGAAGGAGAGAAGGAAGGATGAGGATGTGAGAAATCCAGTCCAAAAGTCAAATAGTAGTGTACTTCCATGTTTGTAGACCATCTCAAATTGGATGTTTGTTCAATGCACACGAGCTTTCTTATTATAATTGTTTGCACCTTAGTGTTTGCTGGCATCCTTTGTTCTAGATGGGTCAAGCGTCTTAGTCTTGGGTGGCTTCCTACCTTTTCGATGGGTCAAGCATCTCAGTCTTTAGTGGCTTCCTGTGTTCTAGATGAGTGAAGCATCTCAATCTTTGGTGTCTTCTTATATTTTGGATGGGACAGTCATCTCAGTCCTTGTTGGCTTCCTACTTTCTCAATGGGCAGAGCATATCAGTCTTTGGTGGCTTCCTACCTTCTCAATGGGCTGAGCATCACAGTCTTTGGTGGCTTCCTACCTTCTCAATGGGCAGAGCATCACAGTCTTTGGTGGCTTCCTACCTTCTCAATGGGCTGAGCATCACAGTCTTTGGTGGCTTCCTACCTTCTCAATGGGCAGAGCATCTCAGTCTTTGGTGGCTTCCTACCTTCTCAATGGGCTGAAATCACAGTCTTTGGTGGCATCCTATCTTCTAGATGGGTCAAGCATCTCAGTCTTTAGTGGCTTTCTATCTTCTATATGGGTCAAGTATCTCAATTTTGGTGGCTTCCTGCGTTCTAGATGGGTCAAGCATCTCTGGTAGAGTCCTATCTTCTTTCTGGGTCAACAATTTCACTTAGTTGATGACAGCTTTCAATTTTTTAGATCCATCAACCATCTTACTTAATCAACGGTAGGCTCCTATCTTCTAAATAGGCCACGCATCTCATTTAGTCTATGGCCACTTTATAGTTTACAAGCTTGGGGACCTGGTGGTGCCTGGGTTTTTTGACAAACGTAGTAGTTGGTCTTTAGCAGTTATTTATTTGGCTCACAGTGGTGTCAGGAAGTTAGTGAGGGCACAGCAAGTCCCATTGTCCATGGTCTAACCTCATCCAAACAACACCAGGATGTAGAGTGGGTCATGGAGGCTCTGTCTGCCAAGTGTGGCCTTGATCCAGCATTATTGGGAGTTGCAATGGTATCATGAAAATACTGAAGGTACTGCAAATCATCTGTGGTCCATCCTCCTGCAAACAGCACCAGGGTGTAGAGTGGGTCATGGAGGCTCTGTCTGCCCAGTTTGGCCTTGATCCATCACTATTGGGAGTTGCAGTGGTATCATGAAATTACTGAAGGTACTGCAAGTCCCATCATCTGTAGTCCACCCACCTCCAAACAGCAGCAGGACATAGAGTGGGTCATGGGGGCTCTGTCTGCCAAGTTTGGCCTTGATCCATCATGATTGGGAGTTGCAGTAGTATCATGAAATTACTGAAGGTACTGCAAACAAGTCCCATCATCTGCCAAGTTTGGCCTTGATCCATCATGATTGAAATTGCAGTAGGATGTAGAATGTAGATTGGGTCATGGGGGCTCTGTGTGCCAAGTGTGGTCTGTCTTGGTGAATGGATGAGGGTTGCATTGTTTTTAGGAAGTGAGTGAAGATACTTCAAGTCCCATCATCCGTGGTCCATCTCACACAAAACTGCACCAGGATGTAGAGTGGGTCATGAGGGCTCTGTGTACCAGGTTTGGTCTTGATCTGTCATTGGATTAGGTTTGCAGTAGTTTTGGAAAGTGAAGGAAGGTACTGCAAGGCCCATCATCCATGGTCTGCCCTCCTCCAAACTGCAGTAGGATGTAGAGTGGGTCACTGGGGCTCTGCATGCCAAATGTGGTCTTTATCAGTGTTTGTTGGGGGCTGCAGTGGTCTGTGGGAACAGAGGGGTGTGGAAGTACTACAAATCCCATCATTCATTGTCAGTCCTCCCCTGAACCTCACCAGGACGTGAAGGCAGTAATGAGGGTTATGTGTGCCAAGTTTGGTCTCGATCAGAAATTGGAAGAGGGTCGCAGCGGACTTGGGATGTGAGTAGAGGTAGTTCAAGACCCATCATCCCGGGTCCACCCTCCTCGAAACTGCACCAAGGTGTAGAGTGGGTCATGGGGGCTGTGTGTGCCAAGTGTGGTCTGTATTGGTCCTTTTTGGTGGCCACAGTGGTCTGTGGGAACCAAAGTGTTTGAAAGTACTACAAATCCTATAATCCGTGGTCCATCTCCCCCAAAGTGCACCAGGACGTGCGTTGTTGGGTTCAGTGTGCTCTGGATACCTATTGTGTCAGTTTCCCAAACCCTTCCAGTCTGTTCAGTTGCTGATGAATTCCTCTGTGTGTTTGCTGTGTGCCATAGGAAAGGGTTAAGAGAGAGGCAGTAGGCGGGCTCATGCAAATTCCACACAAAGAATGCTGGGATGCCTGCCTGGGGTAGAGGGAGCACATCAAATGTAGGATGAAATTCTCCCCGAATGAAAGCGTTACTTGGGTGGTGAGCCGTAGTGTTTGGGAAGGACATTGGCAGTGTTTGGGCTACATGTTAATGGCGCTCACTGTAACCTTAATGTCAGACGAGGGAGTGCCTTTGGAGGCCTCTCAGCACTTGGAATTATAGCCTGCTTGTGGAGGCCTGAGGCTGTCTGTGTAAGTGGACACTTACTCCACATACATACATACATCTTTTTCTCTTTTATTATGTACTAGCTTGGGGACCCGGAGGTGCCCGGGTCATTTGAGAAGTGCAGCAGGATGTAGAGTGGGTTATGGGGGCTCTGTGTGCCAAGTTTGGTCTTGATCCATCATTATTGGGAGTTGCAGTGGTATCATAAAATTACTGAAGGTAGTGCAAGTCCCATCATCTCTGGTCCACCCTCCCCCAAAGTGTTGTAGGATGTAGATTGGGTCATGGGGGCTCTGTGTGCTAAGTTTGGCCTGTATTGGTGAATGGATGAGGGTTGCATTGTTTTTAGGAAGTGAGTGAAGGTACTTCAAGTCCCATCATCCGTGGTCCATCTCACACAAAACTGCACCAGGATGTAGAGTGGGTCATGAGGGCTCTGTGTGCCAGGTTTGGTGTTGATCAGTCATTGGATTAGGTTTGTAGCAGTCTTGGAAAGTGAGGGAAGGTACTGCAAGGCCCATCATCCATGTTCTGCCCCCCTCCAAACTTCAGTAGGATGTAGAGTGGGTCACTGGGGCTGTGTGCCAAGTGGTGTCTTTATCGGTGTCTGTTGGGGGCCGCAGTGGTCTGTGGGAACAGAGGGGTGTGTAAGTACTACAAATCCCATCATCCATTGTCAGTCCTCCCCCAAATCTCACCAGGACGTGAAGGCAGTCATGGGGGTTATGTATGCCAAGTTTGGTCTCAATCAGTGATTGGATGAGGGTTGCAGCAGACTTGGGAAGTAAGTAGAGGTACTTCAAGTCCCATCATCCATGGTCCACCCTCCTTCGATCTGCACCAGGATGTAGAGTGGGTAATGAGGGCTCTGTGTGGCAGATTTGGTGTTGATCAGTGATAGGATTAGGTTTGTAGCAGTCTTGGAAAGTGAGGGAAGGTACTGCAAGACCCATCATCCATGTTCTGGCCCCCTCCAAACTTCAGTAGGATGTAGAGTGGGTCACTGGGGGTCTGTGTGCCAAGTGTGGTCTTTATCGGTGTTTGTGGGGGGCCGCAGTGGTCTGTGGGAACAGAGGGGTGTGTAAGTACTACAAATCCCATCATCCATTGTCAGTCCTCTCCCAAACCTCACCAGGACGTGAAGGCAGTCATGGGGGTTATGTATGCCAAGTTTGGTCTCAATCAGTGATTGGATGAGGGTTGCAGCAGACTTGGGAAGTGAATAGAGGTACTTCATCCATGGTCCACCCTCCTTCGATCTGCACCAGGATGTAGAGTGGGTCATGAGGGCTCTGTGTGGCAGATTTGGTGTTGATCAGTGATAGGATTAGGTTTGTAGCAGTCTTGGAAAATGAGGAAGGTACTGCAAGACCCATCATCCATGTTCTGGCCCCCTCCAAACTTCAGTAGGATGTAGAGTGGGTCACTGGGGCTCTGTGTGCCAAGTGTGGTTTTTATCAGTGTTTGTTGGGGGCCACAGTGGTCTGTGGGAACAGAGGGGTGTGTAAGTACTACAAATCCCATCATCCATTGTCAGTCCTCCCCCAAACCTCACTACAAGTCCCATCATCCATGGTCCATCCTCCTCCGAACTGCACCAGGACGTAGAGTGGGTGATGGGGGCTGTGTGTGCTAAGTGTGGTCTGTATTGGTCGTTTTTGGTTGCCTCAGTGGTCTGTGGGAACAAAAGTGTTTGAAAGTACTACAAATCCCAAAATCCATGGGTCATGTCCCCCGAACCGCACCAGGACGTAAAGGGGGTTAGGGGGGTTATGTGTACCAAGTTTGGTGCAGGTCCATCACCTGCGCTGGTCGCTGTGGCCTGTGAAAGTGGCTGCCACATATCCGCCCTTCCGCCCTCCCGCCCTCCGCACACATACAAACATTCCTCTTTATAAAGGTATACAGATACAGATAGAGATTGACCCTTCTTGTCTTCTAGATGGGAATAGCATCACAGTCTTTGATGACTTTCTATCTTCCAGATCACTCAACCATCTCACTTAATCAACAGTAGGCTCTTACCTTCTAAACAGGCCAAGTATCTCAGTCTATAGCTACTTGCTATAGACTTGTCTTCTAGATGGGCAAAGCATCTCACTTAGTTTATGGCAAAGTCCTCCCTCCCTTGTATCAATGCATTAAGAGACACCTGGGTCGTGAGCCTGAATCCCCCTCCCACCCCCTGTTTGCACACATCCACTCAATCTGCAAGTGGTGACCCTGCTCAGCTGCTTCTCTAGCCGCCGCCGCCGCACTCTGCCAGATTTAGCCTATCGGCATTTTTAATAAAAGCTACTGTAAACATTTGTAGATCCAGAATCTATGACCCTGAATGGCTCAGTATGGAATGTCTCGCTTTTTAATATAAGCCTAGCAAGGAACGCCATAGACCGCACACCCCTGACAGAGCAGATGCAGCCTTTTATAACATATTGGAAAGGTTTGCACGAGTGTATGGAGGTTAGGAACATCAAGGAAGAACGGAAACATTGTCCGGGTGGTCCCCAGGGTTATGACTTGGACCGAAGCCCACGACACAATATACAGAGAATGCCTTACACATTTGCACCCCTCCTGCCTTGCTCCGCCTCTCCCTTTCTGCTTTCTCGCTTGCTGTCTCCATGTCTCTCTTGCTCTTGTCTCTCATAATTACTTGGAAACATTTCCCTCTATTCTCAAGTTGCTGTAAAAAGGGGAGAAATGTTAATTAAGACATAAATGTGGAGGGGACAATGGCCCCTTCACGAAGCCCAGAATTATTCAGTTGGTGGTGTTTATAAAAACCTTTTAAATGCGGCAGATGGAAACTTTCCATCAAAACCACTGTAGCATTAGATAAAAATTGTGCTGCATTGGAAGAAATTACAAGCTGTCCTAATCCATGTTAATGAAACCAACCCTCACTGTTTACAGTCCCAGAACAATGGCTCCTGCCTTTCTTCTCCGTCCATGGTCTCCTCTCTGGGGAATGAATCGCGGGCGAATGTTATGTCTGTCATCTGCCATGTGGAGGCCATATCCAGTCATTCCTTGTGGCAACAGTTCAGCCGTTTCTGAAAAACGGCGGTGTTTTATTAAAATACACACGTTGGAGCGAGTTCAGAAAAAGGTAGCGAGGATGAGAAGAGGAATGGAGGACAAAACCAATGAGGAGACGTTGGAGGACTCAGATAAGTTCAACCTGGTGGAGAGAAGATGGACATGATAGACACCCCAGAGAAGAAGGGAATAGACTGTTTTCTGCATTCTGCAAAACAGAACAGTAGAGGACATTCAAAGGGTAGCTTTACTAGTCTAGTCTAACGTGGGAAAGAGATGGGGAGAAAGAAAGTAGGGAGAGGAGGCCAAGATTCACGTGTGCAGTGATAGATTCTCCTTCTCTCCAGCTGCAGTGGCAAGAGAGGCCCACTTGGGGGCGGCGGTGACCCACTGATGGCCAGAAGAGGCCCCAGTCTCCCCCAATGCAAATACCAATGGAGTCACCCGCTGAACTTGTGGTTTCATTAAGCCAAACACACACACACAAACACACACACACTCAACCCGACATCCCAGTACTCATTTCCGCTTGGAAACCCCATCTAATCCTTTTATTATAAGGTCAGAGCTCCACTCAAAATAACAAATATGTTTCATTTTTAATTTTCCCACCATTGCTACTTCTTCTTTCAGCCCCCTTCCAGCTATCCTTTAAGGATGGGATCTTGGCTTCTGTTGAGATAATCCCATTTGAGTGGAAGGGGGGGAGGGTGATAGGAACCCCTGTTTCTGCTCCTCACCATTGCACATATTCTCTTCTCCTGACACAAAGAAGATGGCCTTCCACACAACTGAGTTGACACATGGAGCTGAGTTTGGTCCACCACAAAACAAAGTATACTTTTTTTGCCTTGATACTGTCTCTAGTCCTCTTCTCCTTTTGGGTTCTGTTGATCCATCCGTTTCCCAATAATGACCCCCAACTCTGTACAAAGTGCATCTTGTGATGTTAGCTTTATCACAAAGACAGAAAGAATACAAAAATATATCCAAAAATTATTGGAAAAACACCCTTTACAAAAGAAACTGAGACTGATGAAAATTTTTGCAATGCAGGTCTTATTCTGCACAAAATTCACACGTGGATTCTTTACATAGAAAACAGCATTGTTCTGTTCAGGAAACAGCTTTCTTCTGCATAGAGAATACAGCTACTGCATGGAAACATAGAAAAAGCTCTTTCCTGGGCAGAAAATGCCAAATGACCATGGAGACCCAAATCTCCATGGTCAGTAAAACAGCTTTTTTTCCATCTAAGACAGGCAAGGTGGCTGGCCCCCTATCTATCCCGGAACGACCTGGCCACGGTGATCCAAGCCACAGTCATCTCAAGACTAGACTACTGTAACGCGCTCTACGTCGGCCTTCCTCTGTCAGTGACCCGGAAGCTCAAGCTGGTGCAGAACACTGCCGCCCGGCTCCTGTCTGGTACCCCAGCAGGTTGCCATATTACACCTACCTTGCAGGATCTGCACTGGCTTCCAATTGAGCACCGGATCACCTTCAAAGTGCTGGTGCTCACCTTTAAGGCCTTGCACGGCCTGGGGCCAATGTACCTGAGGGACCGGCTTACCCCATATTGCCCTAAGAGATCACTGCAGTCAGAGAACACCAATCTATTGGCAATCCCCTGTCAAGACGCTTAGGCTAACTGCGACCCGAAGGAGAGCGTTTTCAGTGATAGCTCCAACTTTATGGAACACTCTCCCAGCCGAGACACGAGCCCTCCAAGATCTTATGTCCTTTAGGAGGTCCTGTAAGACCTTCCTCTTTCAACAGGCCTTCAGCTTATAAGACGCCATCAGTGTCCCAGTCTTGCCTGTTGATTTTATCTTTTATACTGTATTATGCTGTGCGTACAGCGCATTGTGTTTTAATGTATGGATATTTTAGAGTGCTTTATGTGTTTTAATGTGTTTTCTTGTGTATTGCCCTGTTGTGAGCCACCCCGAGCCTCCTGGGAGTG
Organism: Anolis apletophallus; assembly: GCA_030556195.1. Lineage (NCBI taxonomy): Eukaryota > Metazoa > Chordata > Lepidosauria > Squamata > Anolidae > Anolis > Anolis apletophallus. The sequence continues at coordinate 17,762,183 of JARBWK010000016.1, read as the reverse complement.
GCGACCTAGAAATTCGACAAATAAATAAATAAATATTATATATAAAACAACCATGCCTGAATTTTGCGTAGAATAAGACCTGCATTGCGAAAATTCTCACCATTGTAGGATTTTCATTATTCTAAGACATTTTTCAATCACTTTTGAATATTTTAAAATATTCTTTCTATTCATAGAATGAAGCTATTACTAGAAGATTCACTTTGAAGACTATGGAATAGCATTTGGGGGATTGGTGTTGGCCTTCAGAGGCTACAAATTCGGGGACCTATTCAATCCTGTCATAGGGAAAAGTGGCATTTTCTGCAGTTCTCCCTGCAGAAGGCCAAATCTGGAAAGCTACGGTCATTGAAGAGCTCCAGGGAAAGAGCTGGAAAGGCGTGTCATTACACCTGAAACAACATTTTTAGTGTCACTGTATGAAGGAGAGGTGCTGTTTGAAGTTGCTTCTGGAGTCTGCACCTGTTGAAAGATTTAGAGACTAATCAAAGCTGACTTTCTTTCAAATGAGACAGGAAGATGGAGATACCAGAATGCATGAAAAATGGCTAAGCAGGCAGGTTCCATGGAAGCAGCGATTTACACAGACACCGCTCTCTCTGCAAAAACAATCTGACTCAAGCCTGGATTTGCTCTGTGGGAAGAGGGGCGGTGCTGGGCTTTGGAGATAGCAGAATGGGAGGCAGATAGGGGTGCTTTCATCGGGTGGAAAGGTACCTCCTCTGTGTTTTTCAAAGCCGTACTTTCAGCATCCGCCTGTGACTCAGAGGCTCTCTTAGAAGCCTTGCATTATTGGGGTTCCAGAACAAGGGGGCATATAATCCGTCTTTATTTGTTGTTGTGCGGGTGACAGGAACTTTTGGAAATATTTCTTCTTACCCGAAGACCCTATTTTGGCTTAAAGAGGGGGGGAATCACTTTTTAATATTTTGGTGCATTTCTGTGGAAGGTGGAAACATTCTTCCCTTGTTGCACCAACAAGTGAAATAGTAGCCTTGCGCTATAGGGCTGTGCAGAAAGTCGTATGCACTTCCAATGTCTTTTGTATTTCAAATGTTCTGTACATTCAAACCCATTTTCGAAATGTGAGTGGTGCCCACACAAAAAAACTAACAATTTGAAACACCTACAACTTTTTGGAAGAATTAAGTACGTCAAGTCTCAAAAGTTCTGAAAGTCACTTACATTGTCAGTGCAAGCAAACTGTACTAGAGATTGAAACCAAACATTACGATTTGTCTCTCAGCCTATCAGAGCTGAGGGAGAGGAGTGGCTGTACTGACCTCATCCCATTGGGGCTTCAATGCGGATAGAATTCTGGGAAAAGTAGTTTAGGGCAGCAGGACCTTTTCCGTTCTCTGCCACAGGACCTTACCTTACCAAACTACATTTCCCATAATTCTGTTTGTATCAGAAGAAGGTGGCTTAATAAGAGGAAAGGTCCCAAGTAATATATTGACATTGCCAAGAAGACCTCTAAAGATAAAGGTTTCCCCTTGACATAAAGTCTAGCCATGTCTGACTCTAAAGATTGGTGCTCATCTCCATTTCTAAGCTGAAGAGCCGACGTTGTCCATAAACGCCTCCAAGGTCATGTGGCCAGAATGACTGCATGGAGCACCATTACTAGAGGACTGCTGGACTGACTAGTCAGGAGGAAAATCCCTCAGTTGAAGTTCTGTATTATTTTGATTTTCCCATCTGTGTTTTGTGGAGTTAGGAGAAAGAACGAAGACAACTTTAAAATGTATCAGTGGATAAACACAATGTTCTAAAACTTGGGGGAGAATGACGTCCAGGTTTTGGGGTGTCATAGAGAAATTTGAGGGGATAGCAGTTGTAGTTTTGTTTTTCAAAATGTTGTTTGCAAAAAATTCAAAAATATCCTAAAACCAGTGGATGGATGAAACATTCTGAAATTTGGAGGGGATTAGTGTGTGTGTGTGTGTGTGTGTGTCAGTTTTAGGGCCATTGAGAGAATCAATGTAGAATATTAAATGTAGAATATTCATGTAGTTATACATTGTTCGGATTTGCACCACATTCTGTTGTTTTTGCAATTCCAGGGAATCAATTGGTCTGTTGGAGGCATTATTGAAGATGTTGCACCCCAGAACACACAACTGCCTGGCTGGGATTCTGCTGGTTAGCCCCAATGGGGTAGATCCACTGAACTGGTAGCTGAATGGTAAGTCGTCATGAGGGGCAAATCCAGTTCATTTAATGGCCCTCCTCTAATCAGGATTTTTTTCATGTCAGAAGCAACTTGAGAAAGTGCAAGTCGTTTCTGGTGGGAGAGAATTGGCTGTCTGCAAGGACGTTACCCAGGAGAGGCCCAGATGTTTTGATGCTTTACCACCCTTGTGGGAGGCTTCTCTCATGTCCCATGAGAGAATTACAGACTGGGGAGGCCTCTGTTTGGGTTTCCTGTATTCGTTCCCAAGCAACAGAAAGTGAAGATTTCAGTTCCCTTGGGAAACGACCTTCAGCTGATGAGGAGTTTTCCTGTGAAGCCAGATTAGGTCTCCAGATAGAGGGAGTAAAATATGGAGTAAGAGATAGATTAATTAGACACTCTGAGAGGCTCCATGAGAAGTCCTTGAAGCCCAGGTGCATTCGGCATGATCTCATGGCTTCTAGGTCATGTACTTTGCCATTTTGGATTATTGCTATTTTGTAGTTCCTTTTCTACTGCTCTTTTGGGAAATGCCCTTTCTTCTTTTTGCACATGCTTTTCTTGATAAACTTCTGTTAGTTAGTACTACTGGACTCAGATGTGGTGCTGGTTGAAAAGGTGTCTCAAGGCTAGAGTGCAACATTAGCTTCACCAGAGGAAAAGACCATGTGGGGAAAGGAAACCTTACACAAAATATATGGCATGCCAGTTGCACACACTATTTGCATTGAAACGTCTTGACTTGCTGAAGAAAATCCTCTCAAATGCATGGTGTTGCTGTATGTTGACTTGGAGGTGCATACACACACACACGTATCTTCCACAACACAAGTGTAAGCAAGATGCATGCTAATTTACTGACTGTTGCTTGCCTCCCACCTCTGGAAGTTATAGATTATGGCTTTGTTTGGGTGTTAATAATCCTTTGCTATTTTGAGATTTAAGTATATAGTACAGAGAACCCCCATCGATGTTGATGAAACACTGAAAGAAAGCGATCTGAGGATTGCAATGTTTTGCCCCATTGCACGCGCAGAGTGTGGTCCTGCACCCGACTCACACGGCACAATTATAGCACTATGGTTCCATTTCAACTGACGTGCTTTAATCCCAAAGGAGGAGAGAATGGCATGTGGTTTGGGAAACTGCAAAAGATTTATGTTTTCGTAAATGGGCGTGCAGAGTTTTAGCATGACGCCTTAATGGCAAAGTTAACATTTATGGTTAAATCCATTAAGAGTAAATAAGACGGATGGCCAATTTTGGATGATACGGTATCCATTTATGCAGTACGCAAATGGAAAAGCAGAAAATAATAGGAGCATCAGCTCAAGTCACTCATCTTTGGCATGAATGTGCATGGAAGACAAAAATATATTTGTGATGTGAATGAAAGAGGCAACTTTGCAACATTTTGTTGTTTTGTTGAGAGTTTAGTTTGGAATGGAATATAGTAATCTGTTGTTGAAGGCTTCCATGGCTGGAATCACTGGGTTGCTGTGAGTTTTCCGAGCTGTCTGGCCATGTTCCAGAAGCATTTTCTCCTGACATTTTGCCCACATCTATGGGGTTGTGAGGTCTGTTGGAAACTAAGCAAGGGAGATCTATCTATCTATCTATCCATCCATCCATCCATCCATCCATCCATCCATCTATCTATCTATCTATCTATCTCTGTGGGATAATGTCCAAGGTGGGAGAAAGAACTCTTGTCTGTTGGAGGCAGGTGTGAATGTTGCAATTAATCACCTTGATTAGCATTGCAAAGCCTTGCAGCTTCAAGGCCTGGCTGCTTCCTGCCTGGAGGAATCCTTTGTTGGAAGGTGTTAGCTAACTCTGATTGTTTCATCTCTGGAATTCCCCTCTGTTCAGTCTGTTGAGAATTTTCCACAAAGCTACAGATCCCAGTGTCCAGTGACTCCCTATATTTTCTATCCTTGCTTCTCTCCAAAAGTGAGCAGAGGAATATAAATGAGGAAGAAAGATGTCAAAGTGGCATGTGCTAAATCAGTTTACTGAGGTTAATGTGGCGCTTGGTTTTCTTGCCCACAAAGGCATCAAAGCATTGGTGCCCAAATCCAACATGGCAGCTTCGAGTCTTTGCGTGCGCCTGTGTGGGTGGATGCTCGCAGAGGGTCAACAGCGATGGTAATACGTGGCGTGTCTTTCTGGGACCCGAGTGGCCACAGGAGAGAACCTTGCAGTGCCGAGGCATGACAGAGGCTCATTCTGTATTAAGAGGGATGGACAAGGAGCCACGGATTCTGGCCGGCTTCAGTGGGAGGATTGCAGCAGAGACGATGATTGGAAGTGACGGGGTCAGATTGGTCAGCGAGCATCAAGAGGAGGCTGGAGCGAGAGAAATCGGCCAGAGTTGGAGAATGCTCAATGAGGAGGAGGAGGAAAGCAACGATGACGATGGTGATGGCGGAGGAAGATGAAGACAGAAGGTCTAGGACCAAGGGAGCCCACTGGCTCATTCTGTATCTCAAGGAAATACAGTGAGAGGAATAATAGGACTTGGGGAAGAGAAGCAAGATGGACAAATATTATGGAGGAAGAGGAAGATGAAGACAAAGGTGATAAACAAGGAGAAGGAGAAGTAAGCTGAAGGCAAAGGTCATGATGGAGGAGGAAAATAAAGACAAATATGATGGGGAATGAGAAGGATGAGAATAAAGACTATGAAGAAGGAGAAGGAGGAGCAAGAATGAAGAGAAAGGTCATGATGGAGCAGGAGGAGGAGACATATTTATTTATTTATTTCTTCGCATTTGTCTACTGCCCTGCCCCCCAGTGGCTCGGGGCGGCTCACAACAAATCAATCATTACATAGCAAAAACAGGCATATCATAAAACACAGTGCAAGCAAATCACATAAAAACAGCATTAAAAAACAGCATGTAAAGTGACAATAAGTCACGCACTAAAACAACAGCAGCTGACACAATTACAAGGTGGCTATGGGCACACGGATTATCCAGCTCCATAGGTCTGCCGGAACAGCAAAGTCTTACAAGCCTTCCTGAAAGGGAGAAGGCCCTGGGTGGTGCAAACGTCAGCGGGCAAAGAGTTCCAAAGGGTCGGAGCTGCGATTGAGAAAGCCCGCCGACAAGTCGCGGTCAACCGGTAGATCTTAGCACTAGGGATGACCAGGAGGTTTTGCTCTTTGGAGCGCAGAGGTCTAGTGGGAAGAGACGGTCCTGCTGGTACACTGGCCCCAGACCATGTAAGGCCTTAAAAGTCAAGACTAACACTTTGAAGGTGATCCGGCATACTATCGGAAGCCAGTGCAGTTCGCGCAGAATTGGCGAGGTGTGATAGCCAACCGGGACCCTTGCCAGGAGTCGGGCTGCAGCGTTCTGCACCAGCTGAAGCTTCTGGATCATGGACAAAGGAAGGCAAATGTACAGAGCGTTACAGTAGTCAAGCCTCGAGATGACCGTGGCTTAGACCACTGTGGCCAAGTCGCGCCGGGACAAATAAGGGGCCAGCTTCCTAGCCTGTCGAAGATGGAAAAATGCCACCCTGCTGACGCTGGAGACCTGAGCCTCCATCGACAGCAGGGGGTCCAAGGTCACACCTAGGCTCTAAACGGAAGGCGACGGACATAGGAAGACAAGTTGAAGAATGAGGAGGAGAAAGATGAAAATAAAGATGATGTTCATAAGATGACACAGATTATGAAGAAGGAGGGAGATGAAGATAATGAAGAAGGGAAAGGAGGAGCAATCTGAAGATAAAGATAATGATGGAGGAGGAAGATGAAGACACAGATGACAAGAGAAGGAGGAAAAGTTGGAAAACGTTATCTCTTTCGAGACCACTGTATCTGGGGATTTATTTCTTTCATCAGAGGATCTCCAGTGGAGATCTCCATTTTGCTTGCTGGATTGTGGGCATCAGATAGATTCCTAACCAAGAACTGAGGACTGCTTAATGAAGTATTTAGGAAGCTCACTGATTTACACCAGAAATCCTTAATGGTCAGTCCTTGTTTTAATGCTTTTTGCTCATTCTTAGTGAGTTGACCTCACTCACCAACATCTGGTTCTCCTGCCACTCAAGAGCATTCCCAAGTGAAGAGTCAAGATGGAAGAATGTTGCACCTCAGACCTGGGACGTATCCCCCTAGATCACACACACAAGCAACTCAGTAAAATACTTTTATTTAGAATAAGAAGAGTCCAAAGAATGAAGGAAATAATGCAAAAATAAGTCCACAGGTAGATCTTGAAAAGTCTTTAAACTGGAGTAAATCCCAAGGAGAACAAATCCAAAACCATGACAGGCCGCTCCGGCGGTCGAAACAGGAACTTAGAGTCCAAACCGCTGCAATGGTCAAACAAGAATGTAACTCCGCCAGGCAAGCCGCTCTGGTGGCCAACTTGAACCTGGAATCTTGAATAGAACTATTCAAGCCAAACATAGCTTCAGTTCTAACGAGATCTTCCCCGGGCCAGTCTCTTAAAGGAATCTATTTTCTGTGGGACCACTGAATGCCCCGTCGCAAATTCCAATCCCTCCAGGAGGATCTGATACTAGCCCTTCTATCAAAATCCAACAACTTGTTAGCGGGCCTAGGTGGACTCATATCTTGCTGAGAAAGCTCTTCCTCCCTATTTCCCGGGAGCTCAACTGGCAAGGGAGTAAAGTTCCCGTGAGAGTCAAGGTTACTGGAATTCTTGCTAGCTGTCTCAAAGCTGACTTCCATGGAATCTTCATTAACCCCTTCTTCTGGCCAATACCCATGCAACCAGTCATTATCCCAAGACAAATCCTCATTTACAGAAACGTCCCCATCTGGCCATTCATCCTCCCCATCCTGACCCTGATCCACTGGGATGTGAGGGCGATCTGGCTGCGACATCTGTCACCCCATTGATCGCCAGGGTTGATCCACTGGCACCACTGGTGCCTGTGTCTGACCACTAGGCTGGGGCATCACACTGCTAGGCTGGAACAACACAAAGAAGGACCAAGGGAGCCCTATTGGCTCACTCTGTATCTCAAGGAAATACAGTGAGAGGAATAATAGGACTTGGGGAAGAGAAGGAGTTAAGGTTTATTGTGCTGTCCAAGGTGCTGAAGTATATCCCCCAAAGACGTTCAGCAATTTGGTCTTCTCCTTTAAAGTTTGGAGTAAAACCCAAGTGGAATCGCTACACTAATGCCATAGGAGCGTCTCTCTACCATTGGCTTTTGTCCACAGTGGCAATGATACCTAGTGGGTAGACAGGCATGTAGCCAGGGGGGGCTAAGGGGGCTTCAGCCCCCCGAAATTCTCAGGGTGGTCTGTGAAAAGGCCTTACTGGTACATTATTTAAACTGTTATGTTTATTTATATCATGATCTGATCACCATACTCATTATATCCCACATTAATGGGGTTATTGGGATAACAATACAAAGGTTTGCTAGGGTAGACCCTCTTCCACCCAGTCTCAGCCCCCCCCCCCCAAATCAAAATCCTGGCTACGGCCCTGTGGGTAGGTCACTGGAGGAGCCCTCTTTCTGGGCACCCTTTCAAGCTAGCCATAGGCACAACAGACTCCAAAACACTCCCCGTCCGATTCGTAGGTAGAGCAATTGGAACGACAGTTGGATTGGCTAACTCCTCTCCAATTGTGGGATAATTGTTTTGTTAATTTCAGGAAATCGTATCTAAATTCACATTAGAGTCACTAAATTCACATGAGACAAAATCTTCCTTAGCAACACCTTCAAATTGACCCTACATTCAGACTGGGAAAGAAACATTTGAGATTTCAAGGGAAGTCTAAACGAAACACTTCAGGGCCTGCATCCTTATTTTCTCCGACGCAGTTGCTCTGCTACCACTGAGCAGCAAATGATATATCTCAAAATGTGCTTTTCTGCTCTGGCAACATTTGCGAATGCCTCCCTTTGATGGTGTCCTTCCAACTTTGAGCAAACGCAACCCAGCGCCTGGTGCTTCCATTTGTAGATCACAGCGGTGTTTAGTGCAGAGGCCTCGGAAACTCATAATTATTTGATTCGAAAGTTCAATCTGCCATGTTCCTAATTCTCCCATGTATAATAAGCCCTGACCTAGATTCCAACAAACATCTTAATTTCAGCTGAGTTAATTTATTTCTCCTTCTCTCTATGCTCTTGCCCTGTGCGGTCGGCGTGATTGGAGACGGAGGCGTTTTAATGAACGCTATCGGTAATGCACCGCGGTCGGGGAGCCTTTAAACCACTACCTTCCTCTGCATTTCTTTTAACTTCTCTAACTTAAAAAGACTCTCCAAGAGGCTGAAACGTGTGGCCTTCACAACGGTCTATGGGAATGGTGCTACTTGTTTTCCTGGTGCTCAAGAGGGAGAATATTGCATTAAATACTTAGGCGATCCCTCGTTGTCCGAGTATGATGGCCTTCCAAGTGCAGTGTCCTGGAGGTGGGTCCTTAGGTGACTGCGGAGCCCTATTCTTAATCCGCATGTTCTTCCACAGTGAGGGCATCAGTTTACAGGTGGAAGGCAGTCTCGGTGTCACACCCCAGCATGGTCCCCAACCTGTTTCCTTGGTCAAGCCAGACCGGATCCATGTTAATTCAGCCAGGCCTGCTAAAGTAGAAAGCAAGCCTCTGCCAAACAGCTACTACAGAGCTAACCAGGTCATCCCTCATTCAAGGACACGTTTTCGGTTCCATCTCGGGCTGATAAGCAGGGAGAGAAGCATTCCCAGGTGCCGGTGCTAATTGGAGCCGCATACCAATCCTATTTGAACGGCCAGAGTAGGCCCAGCTCTGGAGCTGTTGTGAGAACCATGTTACGATGCCTAGCACGTCGCTACTTCAAAGTGGTCGGGACCTATTTAAGTTAGGCCCCCGAGATGGAATCCATCCTTCGTCAATGTTCAGAACTCCAAGCCTAAGCCTCCATGGAACCTTATCTGGACCTTGGGCCTTCCAGCCTCTAAAGACTCTGTTTGCCAAGCCTTGTGCCAAGACCCTTTCTTTGGATTTAGCCCGTTTGGGGCAAGAAGACTCTTTTACTTTTGTTCCTGTTTGCCAAAGGACTATAACCTTGTTCCTGCTTCCTTTTGGACAATTGCTGCTATCTGTTGCTGCTTTTGAGAGTATCAATAGACTATATTTCCTAGCCTCTTTCCTTTAACCATATATTCTAAATAAAGCATTTAACCGTTGCCAGTGTCCAAGTGGCTTACTGAGGGGCTCCAGGTCTACCGTGCAACACTCGGTCAGGTTTGGCTTGGTGTGCCTTCCTCTTGGCACATTTCTCCCTTTCGCCCTCCATTCGTGCCTCTTCAAATTCCGCAGCACTGCTGGTCACAGCTGACATCCAGTTTGAATGCTCAAGGGCCAGGGCTTCCCAGTTATCTCGGTGTCTCTGCCACCGTTTTTAAGGTTAGTTCAAGCTCATCTTTAAATCTCCTGTTCACCAACATTCCCAATTCATGACCGGGCTTGTGACGCCCCCTAGGGGGCTGTTTATATCTGTATTTTGTGGCCTTTACCTGCAAAGGTCTTTGTTTCATTGTCTGGCCATGTGCTTCTTTGTTCTGCCATGTGCTTACTCAGGGGAGGGGTTGCATCCTGTCTCCAAACCTGGTGACCCGCCCTCAACTCCACCCTTTACTGGAGTTTACCTGGGGGCTGGACGTCCACTCTGGCCTCATTTTCCAAAGGACACAAGGACTAGCAAGGCTGGAAGTTGGGTTGCTGGGAAAGGAAATCTTATTTCACCTACTGGTCTACCTTCGTCTTCAACCAAATCTCCCGTATATAGGAGGGCCTGCTCTCAACAGAGGCTGTGGATTTGTGGCCTGATACAGGACTTTGTGTGCCTTCAAGCCAGAGGACAACAGGAAAGCTTCGATCTAACAAAGGTACCATCACTTTGCACACTAGGCATAGCGATAGACTCCCTTTTCTTTAAAGGACTTTTGCAACCAACTAAGCTTTTGGACCATCAGTTTTGCTGATTGTAAACCAATAAATCCTTTTGGTTCACCCTATTTTGAGTCCAGCACTCATTCTTATAGAGTTCCAGGGCTTTCCTGCATGTGGGAAGACCTTAACTCTATTCCCAGGGTCAAAGCTTGCTTTTGTCCAACCTTTAAAGCCTTTTTAGACCCTGGGGACGGAAGAGGGCCTATTGCTGGTTGTCAGGTATGTCTACACTGCAGAATTAGTCAGGTTTGAGACCATTTTACCTGCCATGGTTCAATGCAGTGAAATGTGTGGATTTGTCACTTGGTTGGATGGTGTATTGTTTGGCTAAGGAGGCTAAAGGCCTTGCAAAACTATGGCTTCCATGGTAGTCATAATAAGTGGTGTCCACCCAGCAGCCTTCACTCACATACATTCACCGATTCATAGCAGGCCCGGATTACCCATAAGGCCACCCGAGGCCATGGCCTTGGGCAGCAGCTATGGGAGGACGGCGGATTGGATCCCCCCAAAATTAAAAAAAAATTAAAGTTCGAGACGAACAGGTGGGGGGAAGCCACGTCAGATGCCCCAGGGGTGGGACTTCCCCCCACCTGTCGTCCCCCCCCCCACACACCCAGGACTATGGTGGAGGAGGCAAAGGCATCCTCCTGCCAGCTGCCGCGCGCACATGCCCAGCAGCGCCCTGTGGGCGGAGCTTCTCCTCCTCCTCACGCCCTCCTTCCAATCCTTTCTGGTTCCGCGAGGAGGAGGAGGAGAAGCTCCGCTCACGGGCGCTGCTGGGCATGCCCTATGGGAGCTTCCTTCCTCTTCCTCCTCGTCACCGAACCAGGAAGGCAGTCCCAGTGATGAGGAGGAAGGGAAGCTCCCAAGGGGCATGCCCAGCAGTGCTCCGGGGGCGGGGCGTCCCTTCCTGCTTCTCTCCGTGACCGGTCACAGAGAGAAGGAGGGAGGAAGCCCTGCCCTGGGCTCTGCTGCGTATGCTCAGCAGTACTCCGGGGGCGTGACTGGTCACAAAGAGAAGGAGGGAGGAAGCCCCGCCCCGGGCTCCCTCGGGGCATGCCCAGCAGCGCTCCGGGGGGTGGGGCGTCCCTTCCTGCTTCTCTCCGTGACCGGTCACAGAGAAGGAGGGAGAAGCCCCGCCCGGGCTCTGGTGCACATGCTCAGCAGCGCTCCGGGGCGGGCGTCCTTCCTGCTTCTCTCCGTGACCGGTCACAGAGAGAAGGAGGGAGGAAGCCCTGCCCTGGGCTCTGCTGCGTATGCTCAGCAGTACTCCGGGGGCAGGCCGTCCCTTCCTGCTTCTCTCCGTGACGGTCACAGAGAGAAGGAGGGAGGAAGCCCCACCCCCGGGCTCTGCTGCGCATGCTCAGCAGCGCTCCGGGGGCGGGGCGTCCCTTCCTGCTTCTCTCCATGACCAGTCATGGAAAGAAGGAAGGAGGAAGCCCCACCCCAGGCTCTGCTGCGCATGCTCAGCAGTGCCCGGGGCGGGGCGTCCTTCCTGTTTCTCTCCGTGACCGGTCACGGAGAGAAGGAGGGAGAAGCCCCACCCGGGCTCTGCTGCGCATGCTCAGCAGCGCCCGGGGGGGGATGGCGTCCCTTCCTGCTTCTCTCCATGACCAGTCATGGAAAGAAGGGGGGAGGAAGCCCCGCCCCCGGGCTCTTCTGCGCATGCTCAGCAGTGCTCCGGGGGCGGGGCGTCCCTTCCTGCTTCTCTCCATGACTGGTCATGGAGGGAAGGAGGGAGGAAGCCCCACCCCGGGGCGCTGCTGCGCATGCTCAGGAGAGCTCAGGGGGCGGGGCATCCCTTCCTGCTTCTCTCCATGACCAGTCACGGAGAGAAGGAGGGAGGAAGCCCCGCCCCCCAGGGCGCTGCTTCCAAAGTGTGGCCTAGGGCGGCAAAACACGTTAATCCGGGCCTGGTTCATAGTCACCATCCCTCTCTGTTACAGTGTAGGTGCATCCTAAAAGAAAGAGTATTCAAACATTCAATGTTGTTTTCTTTGCAAACAGAGGAACTTTGGGACAATTGCATGAGACTGACCACTTTTGTCGTGGAGTAGGCCTATATAGATATACTGAATGACTTTTTGTGGTTAAGAATGTAATTACAGGGCTTCAGAAACGTCCTGATGCAAACCCTGGCCGCACAGAAGGCTTTCGCTGCCCTGGTTTCAACACCAGCGTGAATGTGTCATATTCTTTCAATGGATAGAGATGGGGATGCTTGGGAAATGGTCTCTGCTGCCAAAACCCTGCAGCCCAAAGCAAATTGCGGGACTGATTTGGCCCAAGTCTAAAGGAATCCTGATCATGAGGTGGCTTGGACCAATGGGAACCTCTGTTGGCATCTGTGTCCTCCCCCAGATTAATATTAATTCACTCGGTGTAGTCGAGCATTTAATCTATGGATTCAGGTCATCCCACTCGACGCTGGCTGTCCAGCAGTGGCAGCAAGGGAGGGAAATAGCCCACAAAAAGCCAACACAATTTGGCCGCTGATGGGGAGAAAGCACAACTTTTTTCCTTTCTGGGTTATGTGGACATGTTTGCTGCCATAATTGCTCATTTGGTGTCATAAACACACTGCAACCCAACTCCCGCAACCCAAAACAACCAACGATGAGTTCTTGCTTGGGAATTGATAGGGCTACAGCAGGCATGGGCAAACTTCGGCCCTCCGCGTGTTTTGGACTTCAGCTTCCAAAATTCCCAATAGCCTACCAGCTGTCAGGATTTGTGAGAGATGAAGTCCAAAACACCTGGAGGGCTGAAGTTTGCCCATGCCTGGGCTATAGGGATGGAAATAGGTTTAAATAGCAATAGTAATCAATACTAAAATGATCCTTCCTTAATAAAGAATGTAGGAAGGAAGGGAAGGAAAAGAAAGGCAAGAATGGAAGGAGATAAAGGGAGGAAGGAAGAAAAGGAAGGAAGGAAAAGGAAGGAAGAACTGAAGGAAGGAAGGAAGAAAGAAAAGAAGGAAGACTGGAAGCAAAAGAAGGAAGAAAATAAGGAAGGAAGGATGAAAAAGTAGGAAAGAAAGAAATACAGAAGGAAAGAAAGAAGGAGAGGAGGGAGGAATGAATGCAGGAATGAATAGAGCAGTATTTCCCAACCAGTGTGCCGTGAGCGATCATCAGGTGTGCCATGGAAAATTGGCACTCTCCCCCTCCTAGCAGCCCCCTCACAGGTTTCCAAGAAACAAATTGAGCCTCTCCACTTGGAAATGTTGTTTTTTTAAAGTATTTTACTGGATTTCTTTAGAGTTGCCCCCGGAACTGTTTATAACAGCTTCATGACATTCATAGTTAACTAGAAGCAAGTTTCACTCAGGGTGAAATTTCACAAAGGTCTTGAGAACAAGCTCTATGAGGAGCGGCTTGAAGAGCTGGGCATGTTTAGCCAGAAGAAGAGAAGGCTGAGAGAAGACATGATAGCCATGCATAAATATGGGAGAGGAAGTCATATATATGTTGTGTTCATCGAAACAGGCCCAGGTTTCACACTGAGTGTATAAATACATTTAAAACATATTAACTATATGTATTACTGTGTTAGAGTGTCATTTTGTGTCATTTTGGTTGTTGGTGTGCCCCAGGATTTTGTAAATGTAAAAAATGTGTCGCGGCTCAAAAAAGGTTGAAAAACACTGGAATAGAGGAAGGAAGAAAAGAAGGAAGGAGGGAAAGGGAAAAAGGAGAGGGAGGAAGGGAAAAGAAGAGAAGAGGATCATTTCTTCATGAATTCCTAATAGGTGCACCTACTCTGTAGAGTTAGCGCAGCCTGATACCACTTTAGGGGTGTGATATTATGGAATCATGGATGTTCTAGTTTCACAAAGGCTTTGGACTTCCCTGCCAAAGGGTCACCAAGCTACAGCCCCCAGGTTTCCATAGCATTAAAGTCGTGCCAAACTGTGCTAAGTTGACAGTGTAGATGCACCCATTGTTTCCCTCATTGCATCTCCATCCTCAAGCTTACATTGAAGGAACGGGATGCAAATGCCTGAGCAAGTGTGATGTGTGCGTGAGAGAAAACCAGAACTGAAATTCCAAGGCTGCGAGAACCAGAACACGGAGATGAAACACCTGAACCGTTTTACTTCCCTGTTGACATACCTTGATGGCACAACTTTGCCGGACGATCCTGGAGGCGGGTTTATTTTAAGCGCATACACATCTGGCTCAGTGCGAACACTATCACATTGTTGGGAGTCCGTCTCCTGTGCCGTTGTGGACCCTTTGCGGAAAAGGATGTTATTTGGAGGGGCAAATATGTCTCTTTCGTTTAGTCTTTGCTCACATTTCTGGGCCATGACTCATGGCAAGTCGCATCCAGGAAGAAGCTGTCATAAAGTTTTCATCTTTGGGTTCCTGTCTGAATCTGGAATCACGACAACGGTTTTCATGCATCCGGCACAACAGGCATCGCTTGGCAAATCCTGTAATGCGCACTGTAAAGAAGACGGGAGACTTTTTGGGGAGGGTTTTTTGGTGTGCTGAGTGTTCATCTCCTCCGGAGGCCTCCTTTCCAATTTGCTTCCACGCCATGCGTGAGAATGAATTTTATGGTGTTTTCATCGCAGGCTCCTCTCGTGAAGATTTTGAACATTCAGCTCAGGCCTGAACGACGTTTCTCGGTTTGTCGAGAATGAAGGAAACACAGCCTGCGAGATCAGCCCCAGAATGGCTTCCAGGCAAAGCGCTCCTCTCTTCCATTCTGGAAGGAAACTCAATCCAAAACGATCTCCTCCCATTAGGATTGGGGCTTCCTCTGGGTGTACTACAACTCCCATCATCCTGGGTCAATCCCCCCAGCATTTCAAGTTGGTGATGTTGGATATCTGTGCCAAGTTTGGTCCAGATCCATTGTTGGTGGGGTTCATTGGTGGGGTTCACAGGACTCTCTGGATGTGGGTGGACTACAACTCCCACAATCATGGCTCTGTACCCTCAATTCACTTCTGACAAGATAAAAAAACAAACAAATAAATAAATAGCCCAATTTCTCCCAAACTCAACCCGTATTTAATGTTGCTCACGTTGGGTCCAGATCCATCGTCAGTGGGAATCTCAAGTCTCTCTGGATGCATGTGAACTACAACTCCCATCACCTTGGGTCAATACCCTCAGCATTTCAAGTTGGTCATGTTGGATATCTGTGCCAATTTTGGTCCAGATCAATTGTTGGTGGGGTTCATAGGCCCATCGTTGGTGGGGTTCACAGGACTCTCTGGATGTGGGTGGACTACAACTCCCATAATCATAGCCTTGTACCCTCAATTCACTTCTGACAAGATAAAAAACCAAACAAATAAATAAATGGCCCAATTTCTCCCAAACTCAGCCCATATTTAATGTTGCTCAAGTTGGGTCCAGATCCCTTGTCAGTGGGAATCTCAAGTCTCTCTGGATGCATGTGGACTACAGCTCTCATCAGCTTAGGTCAATCCCCCCACCATTTCAAGTTGGCCATGTTGGATATCTGTGCCAAGTTTGGTCCAGATCCATTGTTGGTGGGGTTCATAGGCCCATCGTTGGTGGGGTTCACAGGAGTCTCTGGATGTGGGTGAACTACAACTCCCATAATCATGGCCCTGTACCCTCAATTCACTTCTGACAAGATAAATAAACAAATAAATAAATAAATGGCCCAATTTTTCCCAAACTCAACCCGTATTTAATGTTGCTCACGTTGGGTCCAGAGTCTCAAGTCTCTCTGGATGCATGTGGACTACAGCTCCCATCACCTTGGGTCAATCCCCCCAGCATTTCAAGTTGGCCATGTTGGATACCTGTGCCAGGTTTGGTCCAGATCAATTGTCAGTGGGAATGTCAAGGCTCTCTGGATGCATGTGGACTACAACTCCCATAATCATGGGTCAATTGCTCCAAATCCAGCCTTTTTTTAATGTTGGACATGATGGTATGAGTTTCATCCAGATCTATTGGGAGTCACAGGGCTCTCTGGATGTGGGTGGACTACAACACCCATCATTCTGGCCCAATTCTCTGAAATACAACCAGTATTATATGTTGGTCATGATGAATATGAGTTTCATCTAGATTCATTGCTAGTAGGAGTCACGGAGTTCTTTGGATGTGCGCGAACGACAACTCCCATCATCCTGGGTCAATCCACCTAAGTAATTTACATCGATCATGATGGGTCTGTGTGCCAATTTGTTACACCGTATAATAAATGAATAATAAAATCCACAAATTGTCTTTTGGGTGAGCAAACCTGTCCCGGCTTCTGGCTCCTTGAATGCAAAGGCGGATTGATACCTTGGATGCGTTCAGTGCAAAGGAAGCGAGAAACCACCAGCCTCAAGCAGAGAGAGAAGCAATTAGATCCCATTTTCTGATTGTGCTGCTTTATCGGGGTCTTTACCGGAAATCTGAAAGGTTTACCGGATGAAAGTGTCTCCGCCATCTAAACTGGAACCGGAGCCATTGAAATCTCCTTCTCATAGAATAGCAGGGAATCGGAGCTAAATCCTTTCCCTGAACTGGGCAAAACATTTTTGGAGTCTTATCAGAAGTACGCTTAAGCTGTCACTTTGGGAAAGAAAAATGTGGAGGAAATGAAGAAGGAAAGCAAAGAGATGGAGAGGAAAGGGCTGGGAAAGGAAACTCCAGGGCTGTCAAAGCTGGATTGATTGAGTGGCTTTTTCTCCAAAGAGGGAGGGATACCTGCTTGAATAGCCAGGCAAGAAAGAAGCCCCTCCACACATGGCTTGTAGGCATGAGAAAAAAGTTATGAAAATCAAAAGAAATCGTAAGTGATTTATGTAATGGGACTTTCTAGTTTATACGCATCACGGGCTAACCAGGAAGTAGACTTCCTTTACGGTCCTTGAGGCCAACAATTTGTGTTATGATCGTAATAAATTCTTAATTATTGTACTACGTACTCACTTCTCCCTGTCTTCTCCCCCTCATTTCCTTCCCGCCTTCCCTTTTCCCGCATTTCTATGGGGAACACTAGGCAATGCATTCTGGAAAGTGTAGTCCTCTTTCCTGCTGGCTTCTCCCCCCTTCTCTTCCCCGTTGCTCTGTCTTGCCCCATCGCAGGGGCCAACTTCTCACACACACATGCGCGCTTCTTCCGCCTCTCCCTGCGCTCTCTCAGATGCTTCTCCCCCCCTTCTCTTCCCCGTTGCTCTGCCTTGCCCCATCGCAGGGGCCAACTTCAGCCCTCCAGGTAGGTGTTTTGGACTTCAACTCCCACGATTCCTCACAGCCTCAGGCCTCTTCCTTTTCCTCTCAGCCTGGGCAAACTTGGGCCCTCGCTCCCTCAGGATCGGGGTGAGAGAGAGGCAGCGAGGAGCGAGGGGGGGGCTCCTCCTCCTTTTTTTGCTGCTTCCAAGAATAGAATACCCCCCTCCCTCCCTCCCTCCTTCCTATTTGGAGAGTCTAGAATTCAGTGTGATTTATTCAAGTTTTGGCCTACAACTCCCAGAAATCCCAGCCAATTTACCAGCTGTTAGATTTCTGGGGGAGAAGATGCTCTGGCATATGAACTACTAACGAATTTCGTTAGTAATTAAGTTACACTTTAGAAATTTTTGAAATTTTTTTGTAAGTCTTTCTTTTATTAATCAAAAAAATCCCCCATTTGATTTTAGAATCGCCATTTTTGGGTTCGAAACCATGCCTAATGGCTTGTCCAGAGAGAGAGAGAGAGAGAGAGAGGGAGGGGGAGAGGAGAGGGAGAGGGAGAGGGAGAGGGAGAGGGAGAGAGAGGGAGGGAGAGAGAGAGAGAGAAATAGGCTGAGACCACACTCACAGTGAGGCTTTAACGTTGGAAGAGAGCAGAATTCCAGGAAATGTAGTTTCGGTTGGGGCCTTTTGAATTCTCTGCCACAGGGGCCCTTGCCTTCCTAAACTTCATTTCCCAGAATGCTGTGCCCTCTCGGCCTCCTTCCCAGCTCACTCGGCTCCTTTAAAGAGGAAAGGAAGCTTTTTTGGCTTTGCTTCACTGGCCTGGGTTGAAAATGAAACTGGCTTTGGGAGGCTTCAGAGATTGACAGAATTGAAATGAAAATATTGGGTTGTTTTTTTGGGTGGGCGCCCCCACCTTGTGTTTCTGAATATATATTCGTATTGCCCTTTCCCTCCCTACGCAGTGGGCGGGGAAAGGTTATTACCTCCTCCCACGAAGGGAGGCAATTGGTTCCCTGGATGGAACTTTCTGGGGAGTGGGCGGAGGCTGCCTATGGTGTTGGGGCAGCCTCCTGCTTCATTCCCATTTGAGGTGTTGACCCACCACTCCTGCCCGGTGACAGTATAATGGTCGCCTTAGGGGCCAGGTAGGAATTTTTCCCCTTCTACATTCTAGGTTTTTTTTTGGCCTACCCTGTACTGTTATTGGGACTTTCTGGGATGGCGGTTCTATAAATAGGACAGCGTAAATAGTTTAGGGTAATCCATAGACCCATATTCACTCATGCACTCTTCAAAGTTGGTTGGGCCAGTGCAGAAATACACTCACCTGGATGGCTGTTGAAGGGTGAGGGGGATACCATTGGTCCTGAAATTTTGAGAGTCCGGTTAAGTATTTTCTGAGAGGTTTTCTTGTGTTTTCCTTGAGTGGTTGCCAAGTTTTGTGTTATAGGGGACTCAGGGGAGTTTCCCAGTGTAGCTGAGGGGTCGTTTGCTCCTGGACGCTACCTCAGCTTGGCCACACCTTGTTCTCTTGACACCTGAGTTTAGTGAGGTTAAACTTAAACTTTAAAGGTTGCCCAAATTTAAACCAATTACTGTTTTCTGTCTTGTTATTTCGAGGGTTGGAAGGTAAATACAAATCTTACGAATTAGGTACTGCGAATGAATTACAAATGAAGTTTTGCACAGCCTTACTAACTCCCCATTGGCACAAATGCACCGAATCTTCCGAAATGAAAATGGAACTCCAGATTCTGAATTCTGAATCTGAACGCCCTTCCCCCATTCTCCCAGAATCTTGGGGGCGGGGCACTCAAAATTCAGAACGGAATGAGTGCCTGCCATTTTGCACATCCCTACGGTCTACTTTCTTCAACAGCCATACATAGATATCCAACATGGATGGTTCTGACCTATGCCATCAACTCTGCTGGACTGAAGGCCACATTGTCCAGATGCCCAAAGACCAACATCGCCCAAAGTGGTTACTCTACTACCAACTCAAGAACCGAAAATGGAATGCAGAAGGGAGCAAGGTGTCACAAGGTGCATCAAGCAACCCTGACTGGTACCGCCTTCCTGGAAATTGATGTCATAGAATCATAGAATCCTAGAGTTGCAAGAGACCTGGTGGGCTATCCAGTCCAATCCCATTCTGCCAAGAAGCAGGAAATTGCATTCAAAGCACCCCCGGCAGATGGCTATCTAGACTCTGTTTCAAACCCATGCAAATTGGTTGGATAATGAGCCTCCACCACACTTGGGTCTTGGATCGGGGCACAAATGCCTTGAGGTTTCACTGCTGAACAGTCCATCTCCTCACAGTCAGGAAGTTCCTCCTCATGTTCACCTGATCCAGGGGAATCTCCATGGAGCTTCTTGTAGTTTGATACACAAACAAGTCATTGTTCCATCTCCTAGTCTCGGGGCAGAATAGAACAAGGAGGGAAGCTTGCTCCTGTATGCGGGAGACCTCCCTAGGACTTCTGGGAGCTCTCACATACTCATTTATTTATTTATTTATTTATTATTTTGTAGTTTATCATTGTACCACCCTTCCCGAATAAGAAAGGCTCAGGGTGGTTCACATACATTATTTTGAATACACATACACAACAACGTAGTTAAAAACAGAATAAAAACAGATTAAGACCAGAGTAGGGGTTACAGTTTAGAGATTGAATGCCTGACGGAACAGGTTGGTCTTACAGGCCCTCCGAAAAGCCTGTAGATCAGTTATTGCTCATGCCTCCTCTGGGAGGGCGTTCCAAAGGGTAGGCGCTGCTACAGAAAAAGTGTGCTGCCACGTTGATGACAAACGGCAGATCTTAAGTGATGGAACCTCTAGTAGGTTTTGTTTGATCCATGGACCATAGTGGTCTCTGGGAACATGCAGGGAAAGGCGGTCCTTCAGGTACACTGGCCCCAGACTATGCAAGGCCTTAAAGGTTAGCACCAGCACTTTGAAGGCAATCCGGTGCTCGATAGGGAGCCAGTGTAAGCGCTGTAGGACTGGTGTGATGTGGCACGATAGTGTCACTCCAGCCAGCAGTCGAGCTGCAGCATGTTGCACCATCTTCAGTTTCCGGATTACTGGCAAAGGATGGCCAATGTAAAGGGCGTTACAGTAGTCCAGTCTCGAGATGACCATGGCCTGGATTACTGTGTCTAGGTCGTCACCGGAAAGGTAGGGTGCCAGCTGCCTTGCCTGGCACAGGTGGGAAAACGCTGCTCTGCTCACGGTGGAGACCTGAGCTTCCATCCTCAGCAGAGGGTCTAGTTGGACCCCCAGGCTTGGTGACAGGCTATCCACCTCGCCATCCATTATGGCAGTATTTCCCAACCTTTTTTGAGCCGCGGCACACTTTTTACATTTACAAAATCCTGGGGCACACCATCAACCAAAATGACACAAAATGACACTCTAACACAGTAATACATTTAGTTAATATGTTTTTTTAATGTATTTATACACTCAGTGTGAAACCTGGGCCTGTTTCGATGAACACAACATAGATATCCTGGCAGGAATGGCAGAAAGACACAAACTCCTGGTCCATTTGCTGCTGCTCTTTGTTTTTATTGTTGTTGCATGTTTTAATGGTGTTTTTAAGTGTTCAGAACTCCTGTAACCAAGAGAAAATACTATAAGAGTTTGGTGGCCATTGACCTTGAGTTTTGGAGTTGTAGTTCACCTATATTCAGAGAGCACTGTGGACTCAAACAATGTTGGATCAGGACCAAACTTGGCATGAATACTCAATATGCCCAAATGTGAACACAGATGGAGTTTGGGGAAAATAGACCTCAACAAAGGGTATTGGAGGTTCCAATTTCCCACAGCACATCTGATGATTGCTCACGGCACACTAGTGTGCCAGGGCACACTGGTTGGGAAACACTGCATTATGGGCAGCCGGAGCTCACCCCCCTCCCCCCCCGGGGCGACCCAGCCACAGGACCTCCATCTTCGACGGGTTCACCACCCAGTCACGGCTTCCAGGCACTGATGGAAATAATCGGGTACAGAGTCCGGCTGGCCTTCTATCCTCAGCACTTCCTTATACATGGCCCTCATCATGTCTCCTCTCAGCCATCCCTTCTTCAGGCTAAACATGCCCAGCTCTTGAAGCCACTCCTCACAGGGCTTGTTCTTCATTGCCAAAGAATGTGTGGATCAAAAATAGTCACCAACAGACCAACAATGCCAAGACCCTACACTTAAAATGCCGTCATACTCCCACACATGTGATTACCTATGATGGTTATTACCAGCCACCATCTTCAATCCGAGTGCCCGTGGTTCCCCACTTTCCTCTCCTCCTCCTCTTTCTCTTTGTAATTAAAATTTGAAAAGTTCATTACTTTTCCAAATAAAATCAGTCCAATTAATCACCCAAAGCTTTCCTTAATGAGTTTACCAGAAAGGCAATTAAGAGCGAGGCGGTGTGCCTGTCTACTCGGGAGCAAGGCCACTACCTTGAAAGGGACTGGGACAGGCACTCGGTGCGGGAAGCGCCACTGTGAGGAGCGCTTCTTATCTCTTCCGAGCTGATCAAAGTCCATAAATGTTTTCCTGGAGCACCTCGCTGGCAGCAAATTAATGTACGGAGCAGCTGTCTTGTAGCAGGAAATGTTTGCGGCGACGGCTGTCTCTGCACGATGAGCGCTTCTGTGGGGTTTTTTTGCATGTGAGGCGTGGAGAGACCAGCTGCACGGATGGGCAAAGCCTTGGCTGTCTTTCACAACAAAGCCTTGGCTGTCTTTCATAAGATTTGCATGATCTGGTGCACAAGGATGTTGCTTGGTGAGTGTCAAAGCAAGAAGCAAGAATGAACCTAGGCCCAACGGCCCTATCAATTCTATGGATAGTGGAACCTCGGGAGGGAAGTTTCTTCACTTCTGCCTTGGATGAATAACAGTGACAATGACGATGATGATAGCTATACTCGTGTAAAGTCCCCCAACGGGTTTCCATAGCTGAGCATGGATTCCAACTCCGATTCTCAGAATCATATTCCATTGCTCAAACCACTATGTCATGCAAGATCTCCGTACAAAGAATGCACTTTTTGCACACACACTAAGATTAGTATTGCATAAGAAATCTGTGCGAATCTCTGGGTCTATATCTGTTCCCGTGTCAGCTGTCGCTTCACCAAAGGATCCTCCACCAGAGCCTTTACCACTTTGCCTAAATGAGGATCATTTTCCCCTCTGAGAGTGGCTTAAGCACTAATAAAAAGCTATTAGAATTAATTCTCCATGCTGCTTGTTAGAGGTTTATTTTTATCCCCTGCCCTGGCTGAGGAGTTTGTTCATTCAACAAGCAGAACGGATGGGCAAAATCCAAGTGGCATCTTCTGCACCAATGACCCTTTCCCTATATATTTGTGGATGCTGGGAATGCATAATCAGGGAGTAGTTGCAGCTCTGGCTTCCCTTCCTGTTCTGCAAAAGAGAGACCTTGTTAAAAGTCTGGTGGTGTTCATCTGTTGTCATATTTGGGGAAAGGGGCACATCGAGAGATGGAAATAAATGAGTAGTAGCTTTACCCCCTTGGTTCAGTCCACGGTGCAAAAGTGGAAGAGATACACTTTGAAGGCACGAAGGTGGCATCTGCCAGGCAGGGCCGGATCTTGCAGTAAGCAAGGTAGGCATGTGCTTACCACTCGCCCCATTCAGGGGCGCATCTTAGTTGTCCCCAAGCCCCCTCCAACTCCCTGCTGCCGCCGGCCGGTCCGCGTGGCATCCGCCTCCATGCCAACTCCGAGCACAAGCAGCGTAACCTGAGGTCCGGAGGAGCCGGAGGAAGGGAGGAGAAGGAGAGCAGAGCGCAGAGGAAAAGAGGGGTGAGAGAAGGAGTGGCAGCCACCAGCCACAGCCAGCTAGGTCGCCCAAAGCGGCTGGGTGTGGTGCTCCAGCCTGGTCAGCCCAGTGGTCAGAGTCAGACACCGGGGGCCCCAGCTGATCAGGATCAGATCCAAGCTGATCAGGATCAGATCCCAGCTGATCAGGATCAGATCCCAGCTGATCAGGGGCAGTTTAAAGATGACGAATGGCCAGATGGTTATGGGTCTTCAAACGAGAGTTTGCAATGGGATGAAGAATGGCTAGAGGGTTATAGGACTGCAGATGAGTTTACTGAGGATTCCATGGAAGAGGATTCTGCATCAGACTATGAGAGGCCTGGTGGCCTTGGTTCTCAAGAGAGAATTCCTACTCCCTTTCCAGATGGGCATTCCGGAGAAGAGGAGTTTCCTGCTTCTCACTCTGATAGTGGTGCAGCTGGGCCGGCTAATGAGCTGGTGTTTGATAGAAGGACAAACATCAGAGCTTCTAGGAAATAGTGGAATCTAAGGAAGGGGGTGAGATGGGCCCATTGAGACTAGCTTCCTTATTAATCTGTGCTCCCGGGCTTCTAGCTTGATCACGTCTCACGTCCAAGTCTCCAAGTTCACGCCGGCCGCCGGAGCGGTCCGGATTCAAGTTCATGTGACTGCTGTTGCGGTTTGCCTTGCTTTGGAACCTTGCTTTCTTTGGGATTTAAGCCGCTTTGGCTTACAGCTACAGAACTCAATTTGGACTATTTTGGATTGCTTTATTCTTACTTCCTTGGACTATTTTTTATCCTTTATTCTAAATAAAAGAACATTATTACATCTGCCTGTGTGTGTGTGTGATCTAGGGGGGCTGGCCGAGTTCTGAGGTGCAACACCGGGGCCCATTCCCACTTCCACCAGTTTCCTGGGTGATGGCTCCCATGCCTTTTCCACCACCACAATGATTTTATGCACGCCATTTTCCCTACCATTTCGGCAGGAACGAGAAGGGGCGTGGCTCCGCCCCCAGCCACAGTCCCTCTCGTTCCTGCCAAAATGGTAGGGAAAATGGCACGCTTGATGTCATGGCGGCAGCGGAAAAGGCATGGGAGCCATACACCCTGCATATGGCTCCCATATGGGCCATAGCGCCGCCGCCGCCATGTTGACCACTGGGCACGCATGCACACCCTCGACGAGGCGGAAGACTTGAGGAGGATGGAGAGCGAGGGGGTGGAGAGCAAGGGCCGGAGAGCAAGGGGGCACCAAAATAAGGTTTGCTTCCTATTTTAAATTACCTTAGTCCGGCCCTGCTGCCAGGGCTTCCACTAAGAGTTCTCCAGAAGTCCCACTCTCTGCTCAAAGCTCAAGAGCATAATTTGGCCTCCAATTGCATCAAAAGGTGAGAATATAAAGAAAGGTGGGAAATAAATATAGTAAATAAATGGATGAGTCCATGTCCTACACAACTTAAACTTTTCTCCAGATGGAAAGTTGCAGAAGAGTAAAGATATCACTGAGAAGGGACACATCGAAGGGACAGATGGAAATAAATAAGCAGTAGCTTTGCCCCATTAGCCAGAAAAATAGGATTTGTGAGGATTCCATAAAGGAAATAGAAACATGTTTTCAATAATAAGCAAATGTGGAGAAGAATTGTATGGGATAGCGTTGCCAACTGAGAAAATTAGATGGTTTCCCATAGTGAGATCAACATCATTGCCATCACTACCATGATCACTATCACCACCACCATCACCAACATCTATCAGCATCACAACCATCACCACCATCGCCACCATCATAACCATCATCATCATTACCAGCACTACCATCACCATCATCTATCTTTACTACCATCATTATCGTCATCACTATCATCACTATCGTCATTGTCATCATCAGCATCATCATCCTGCGGAGATTTTGGTGATTCCTGTTCAATACCAGCCCAAAGTGGCGGGGAATACATGGAGTTTTGAGATATCTCACCACTCTTCTTGGTGAATGCATCTATCTGTCTCTGCATAATATAACATAAAATAAGGAAATGTGTGCTGGTTTAGGTAGAAATGCTCAGTATATGACAATCTGATGAATGTGGCTCTTAAACGCAAGGAGTATATGAGTCCTTGAATAGGCTGTGCTGTGCTTTGGGCTTTGTTATCATCTTCTCAACATGTGTTTAAAGCCGTTCGAACTCTGTGCTTTCCTCCCAGAGCAAAACGAATGACGAGCGCCATCCCTCGTTCCTATTTCCATCTGTCTTGAAGGCAAGACAGATGCTGCCGTGAAATGCGGGAAAACGAGACGAAAGCAAAACCCACCCGATTCCCATCCATTGAAATTCCTGACGCACTCTCATTCTCCTTGGATCCCTCCAATTAAAAATAATTAGCTTTTCCTTCGTAAAGTCCAAAGGAGGTTGCATTGGAGAAGGGGTGGGGAGTGGGACACCGTCTGTCTCTGACAGTAATGAAGTTAAATAGATATTTATTTATTCTTTTATGAGACAGACCAATTATACTTTTACGCTTGAAAAAGCTGATTTTGCAAATGGAGACCTTGAGCGTATGTATGTATGTATATAAGGACCGGCATAATATGGTGCCCAAACCGGGCCTAGAACAAGCCTCCCTCGTTAACAATCTATTTTTTTAATTTAAATATACTCTAAAGCTCCCATTCACACAAAAATCAAGGGAAAAAAAGTTAAGGAGAAGCACGCCTATTAAGATGAAAACCCAGATTATTTGCAGCTGCAGGTCCCCGAATGCAAGAACGCTTGATGACAAACAGGAATGAATAGACCTGATTTCTTTGTGAAAAGCTTCCACGGGGCTTTGTCAAAGGCATTGGGGTCGACTTTGCAGGTGTGACGGAGTGGAAGAATGGGATTTTTCCCCGATGCCCGCAACCACATCTCACCTGATTTTTTTCTTTTATTATGCTTTATCACATCTTCTAATACCAAACACAAGTGATTGCTGAAGCTGAAACAGCCAAAGAGGCATTCTCTCCATTAGATAAAAATGCCTGAGCATTTAATCCATGTGTAAAATACAGTTCGGATGGACATGTGATCAACGTCTGGGAAATGACTGAGGGGGTATGATAAAAAGCCAGAGGGGACTCCAGAAATGTATGAGTCTGTTGCACCCCAGACCGTGAGTAGCCCCCCTAGATCACACACACCAGGCAGATACTATAACTGTACTTTTATTTAGAATAAAGAATAGTCCAAAGATAGATAGATAAATGCAAGGCAATCCAATTTCGAATCCAAAAGCAAAGTGGTTCAAAGTTCAAAAGCATTCAAAGTCCAAAAGTAAATCCAAAACGGTTCCAAAACAGTGGCAAATCAAGCTGGCAATAGTTCCATGAAAGGCAAGGTTGTAAAGTCAAATCTATCCGCTCCTGCGGATGGCATGAACTGGAGACCCAGGACCCCAGTCCTCTCCAAGCCAAACGTGGCTTCAGGTCTAACGAGACCCCCTTCAGAACAGTCTAATAAAGGACTCTAACTCTTGTGCGTCCACTGCACCTCCTTTCTCCAATCACTCCTCGAAGATCTGATACTATCCCTCCTGTTGAATTCCCGCTTGTTAGCAGGCCCAGCTGCACAGCTATCAGAGTGAGAAGCAGGAAACTCCCTTTCTCCGGAATGTATGTCTGGGAAGGGAGTAGAAACTCTCTTGGGAACCAAGGCCGCCGGGGCTCTCATAGTCTGAACCTGAATCGTCTTCCATGAAATCCTGACTAAACTCATCTGCAGTCCCATATCCCTCCAGCCATTCATTGTCCCATTGTAAACTCTCATTTGGAGACCCATACCCATCTGGCCAGTCTTCACTGCCACTCTGCCCCTGGTAGTCTAGCCCATCCCCACTTTGTCCCTGGCCATCTAAGAACATCTAAGAACATAAGAAGAGCCATGCTGAATCGGGCCTCAGCCCATCTAGTCCAGCATTCTGTGTCACACAGTGGCCCACCAGTTGTACACAGGGATCTCTAGCAGAAAGGAGGGCAAAACCCTCACCTGCTCCCGACCCCCCACAACCAGTACCCGGGGAAATCCTGCCTGCCTCTGGCACCTGCCTTGGCACCCCCGGGGTCTGGCTATGGCCACCAGGCTGGAATCCCACAGAGTCATAATGTAGATGTATGACTACAGGTTGCATCATTCATTTGTGCCATAGTGATGACAAGTCACCAGGTGACTATAAAAGTAGAGTGGAATTATCTTAAAAACAGTCCCTCATAGTCGATTAAAACAGTATCTTTGCCAGCCAGTCAGTCTGTTCTGCAAGCGCTTGATCCCACAGCCAGGACTTCAACTTATTTTGGAAGATCAGAAGTGATAGAGCTGATCTGATCTCATTAGGGAGAGAATTCCACAGCCAAGGGGTCACCACAGAGAAGGCCCTGTTTCCCATCCCCGCCAACTGCAATTGCGATTGTGGAGGGAACAAGAGCAGGGCCTCCAGACGATCTTAATGTCCTAGGTGCTTCATAGAGGGAGATATGTTCAGACAGGTAAACTGGGCCAGAAGCATTAAGGGCTTTGTAGTCTAAAGCCAGCACTTTGAATTGTGCTCAGAAGCTAATAGGCAGCCAGTGGAGCTGGCATAGCAAGGGCATTGTGTGCTCCCAATACCCCACTCCCATAAGCAACCTGGCTGATGAGTTTTAGACTAGCGGAAACTTCTGAACAGTCTTCAGAGGCAACCCCAGGTAGAGTGTGTTGCAGCAATCTATTCGGAATGTGACCAGAGCATGGGTCACCGTGGCCAAGTCTGACCTCCCAAGATACAGGCGCAAGCTCCCCTGGCCACCGCTGAGACCTGGGATTCCAGGCTCAGGGATAACACAATGAGTTGTACCATGCCACTATAGAAAAAGCTCAAGGCCTCTTTCCCCTTGGCACAGTTGCTGTGGATCTGCTCCCCTCAATGACACTGTCTATCCCCCAATTCCCTCAATGCACCTGGGGGGCCGGCGGCATCACTCTTCTCCATCCCCTCCTTCACTTCCATTTTCCGAATTCAGCCAGGATCTCTTGCAGCCTCCCAAACACATCCAAATGCAGCGATGGCGAGGGAGCGGATTTGCTTGTGTTTCTCCAGAACCCGCTTTCCAAAGGGGGAGCAATTTGTCTTCCTCCTCCACATTGATTCCATAACCAGGTTGACAAATCATCTCTTACCTGGAGGCATTCAAAGAGCGGAGCTCCCAGCATCGCTCATTTGGTAACCCAACCCGGCTTCTCTCTGCTCGGTCCATAAACATATAAATCTCATAACGTTGTGCGTGATTATGAACATGCCCTTTACTCCACTGCTCTTATTAGGTTTAGCATCCAATAAAGCAGGCTGTATGGGTTGTTTAGATGGGAAGGATCAAATGTTAAACTTCTCCCAGACCTCCCATAATACTGAAATAGTACGACTGTTGCATTGCTATGAACAGCCACTTCTTTGTTACACCCAAAGTCGGGCAGGCCGCTGCTGTTCTTTCCTAGCTACAGAATTGTCTTTGAAAATGGGGCGCCTTTTCTATGAACGAAAATAATTTGTCAACATTCTTGTTCCTTGCACAGAAAATGCATCCCCTCCTTTGGGAGAGATAAAATGGGGGTAACAACAACAACAGAAAACAAGGAAACTGATGACAATCCACTCCTCCGGAGGCAGAAAAAGGGCTCCTGCAAGTGAAACAAATGGTGGGCGAAGTAGAGAAATATGTACTCAGGTCTGGATTATCCATAAGGCCACACTAGGCCATGGCCTAGGGGCACAAGCCAAGAGGGGGCGCAATTCACACGGACCTTTTTTAAAAAAAAAACCCGCAACGTGCGGCATGGAGTTGAGTCTCTCTCTCAGGGGGGCGGGGGGAGAGCGCTGCAAGGGGGCGGGGGAGGAGGGAATTGTGCCCCCCCTCGCCATCGCCCCCGCAAGGCCCAGTGAGGAGGGCCAAGGCCCGGCCTGGAGGCCCCTCAGCTCAGCTCCCAGGGAATCATAGGGTGCAAATGGAGCCGGAAGTGCCTGTGCTGGGCTCTCGCCGGGGCCTCTTTGGCCTAGAGGGGGCATGGCCGGCGTGGAGAGGAGAGGGGTGCTCGTCCTCTGGCTGCATCACGGGCGTGCGTACTTGCGCCGGGCGTCTTGGCGCATGCACAGGAGGGGGCTTTGGGAAGCAGCCGAGCTGGCTCGAGGAGAAGCGGGCCCTCATGGCAGCACGGAGGAGGCGGCCAAGGAGGAGCACCGCGGCACCGCCATGAGGGCCAGACGGTGAAGGCAGAGAAGGGAGGCCGGAGGGAACTCGCCACTGAGCTGAGCTGAGCTGAGGGGCCTCCAGGCCGGGCCTTGGCCCTCCTCACTAGGCCTCCTCCTCCTCCTCACCCTTGCATTTAGAGCCCTCCAATCACCTCCCTCCTCTATATTATTATTGTTGTTGTTATTATTATATTCTCTTTCATTTACAACACTCAAATAGCCTTCTTTCTGTAGATTATTGTTATTGTTATTATTATTGACTCAAGGAAGGAGGGCGCGCGGAGACGCGAGGTGGAGGAGGTGGGGGAGGGGTGCGGTAGAGGTTGGTTTGGGAGCGTAATTCCAAAGGGCTTAATCCGGGCCTGCATGTACTGGCAGATTATGGGGAAGGCAGTCAAGAACCTACATTGAGGGAAGTCAATAGTAGAAAACCACTTCAAGTGCAAAAGACCAAGAGTCACTACCATAGAAATACAATGCAGAGCAAAAGAGAAAACTGGCAAAAGATGGCTCTTCATTGAGAGATCCTGGGAAAAATTGAGCGGCAAATGGACATGGCCGTGGCTTACAAATGGAACTTTGGAGAAGGAGACAAAGGAGGGCCTGATTCTGGCAGCCCAAGAGCAAGCCATGAGAACCAATGCCATCAAAGCCAGAATTGACAAGTCAACAACAGATCCCATGTGTAGACTACAAGCAAAGGCACAACACCATTGCTCAGATGATTCACTGGAACTTGTGCCATAAATATAGAGGGGGAAAATACTGGTGGGATCACAAGCCAGAAAAGGTGATGCAAAATGAAGACGTCAAATTACTTTGGAACTTCCGAATTCAGACTGACAGAGTTTTGGAGCACAGGTCAATGCCCACCGAACCCTTCTAGTGTTTTCTGTTGGCCATGGGTGTACTGTGTGCCAAATTTGGATCAATTCCATCGTTGGTGGAGTTCAGAATGCTCTTTGATTGTAGGTGAACTATAAATCCCAGCAACTACAACTCCTAAATGACAATTTTTTTTAGTGGTGGTCACACCTTGGATTAGTAAGTGTCTTGTGGCTAAATCTGGCAGCAATTTGTCCAGCGGATTTTGAGTTATGATGTCACTCAAAACGAACAGAGCACACACACATATAATCATCACCACCACCATCAGTGAAAATCAGCAGTGTGACTTTTTTTTGCTAACAATGCAAACTGGTTGTAGTCCCACTTGTTAACAAAGTAAACTCAAAAGGAGCACAAAAACATATGAATATAGTTTATATTTTCACTATATCAATATTATTGTAAGGCACAACACTCTAGCTCAGTGTTTCTCAACCAGTGTGCCGTGACACACTACTGTGCCGTGAGCAATCATCAGGTGTGCCATGGGAAATTGGCACTCCCCCCCTCCTAGCAGCCCCCTCACAGGTTTCCAAAAAACAAATTGACCCTCTGTGCTTGGATTTTTAAAAAACTATTTTACTGGATTTTTTGAGAGTTGCCTCCCCCCCCCCCCAAGGTACTGTTTATAACAGCTTCATGACATCCATAGTTAACTGGAAGCAAGTTTCACTGGGGGTGAAATTTCACAAAGGTCTGGAGAACAAGCTCTATGAGGAGTGGCTTGAAGAGCTGGGCATGTTTAGCCTGAAGAAGAGAAGGCTGAGAGAAGACATGATAGCCATGTATAAATATGTGAGAGGAAGTCATATATATGTTGTGTTCATCGAAACAGGCCCAGGTTTCAAAGTGAGTGTATAAATACATTTAAAAACATATTAACTATATGTATTACTGTGTTAGAGTATAATTTTGTGTCATTTTGGTTGGTGGTTTGCCCCAGGATTTTGTAAATGTAAAAAATGTGCCGCGGCTCAAAGAAGGTTGAAAAACACTGCTCTAGCTGATAGTATATCTCAATCTTTCAACATGTAATTCATGTATATAAATTAATATAATTGTCTGAAATTACTTACACACAGGTAAGTGGCGACGCAAAGTCCTATAGACACATACTTAGAGGAAATTCCTCTGGGTGTGGTTCCATTGGAGAATCCCTGAGCGTTCACAAAACGTAAAAGTTCCAGTTGGAAACAATGTTTCCCAAATCAAAATTCAATCAATAATCCACTGTTTAGGCGTGTTCCTGATGCTCTATCCGGTCGACGATCGGGCCAATGCCCATGCGGGATCGTTTCACCTGGAAAGGCTTCCTCGGGACCGGGGATGGTATCCTAAATGGAACGTGTTGAGCGTCGCAGTTTTTGGTTGTGCTTGAAAATAATAGATAAATATTCTGGCAAATGCCTTGCGATGTAGTTCATCGGTAAATATATTCTGGTGCATGCCTAGGTCAATGTCTCAGACTTTTTTGCTAGACAAGAGATGACGAAAAGAGTCATCCAAATCATTGCTGCTGATGGTAATACTTAAAGTTTCATCAAACAATTACACTATGTAACAAAATTAGAAGACATTTTCATTCCTGGTTTGAAAGTGTAATGTCCTGTTTAATTGTGGGGTCCTTCCTTTGAAAATGGTTGTTCTCCTTTGGAAACTTCATTGTTGTGGCTGCCGCAATCTAGGTGGAATGGGTTGAGATAGTCATTGGAAAGCAAGTTGTACTAGAACACCAATTGTGCAGTTTATGATAGAACCAATTAGGAAATGTCATTGGTGACCCAGGAACATGAATCGTGTTACGTAGTGTTATTTTCAGTGTGACAGCAGTTGTAAGAAAGTCATCAACCTATTTCTAAGATGAGCAGTCCTTTTCCTCCGACATTATGGCTTTGCTGCTGGTGACGTTCGTTCAGAAAAGAGCGAAATCCCAGTGGATCTTCTGCTGACATCTGGGTTCAGTCTGCAGATATCCTGAGGCAAATGGTATTCCGCCGACAGCCAAATTACCCATGGAGGTGAGGGGGTCCCCGGGGGGCTTTCCCTGGGGAATACAGATCCAAAAACAGGGTCACGTCAAGGCAGAAAGAGTCACTCCCCAGTAGACCTGCTCTTCCTGGGGACACAGAGCAATTTGCACCTCCAAATTGGAGACTTTTCCCCCTTTTCTGAAGTAGAGCCACGGCCTATTATGCAGCCAAATTGCCCCACTTAAAGGAACCCCCTGAGATTTGGCCATCATATGCAATCCAGGGCATGCAGAGACTTGCGGCGTAAAGGCAGCAACGGCATTATTCATGTTGAGAACAGATCATTCCCACCTTCTCCTTTCCTGGCATGTTTCCCATATCTATTCCTATATCTATTCTGTCTTTGAAGTGAGTGGGGCAGGGGTCATTGGATGGATTTGGAAGAGCAACCGGCATGCATCTTCCATGGATCTTTCACAATGACGACTCCCAATATTTCATTCATCTGATCATTCTGGGATATGAACTGTGGAGGATCTACGGTTCTATGAGTCTAGTGTTCTACCATTCTCCAGTTCTATGATTCTAAGCTTGTTAACGGATACCCATAGTCCTGATGCGACACTCAAACCACTGGCTCTGCTTTAGATGTACAAACGCAAAATATGGGTGGACCTGGGGTATCTTGCATAGATTCACATGGGAACACAAAGGATTCTGAAAACGTGGGTGGAAGAATGAAGATAATGCCACCAGATCAAGCAAGATCGACATCAGATTGGGCTGAAAACATGTCTTATCAAAGAAGGTGATGATAGTGATGATGGTGGTGGTAGTGGTAGTGATGATGATGATAGTGATGATGATATCAATGATGGTAGTCATGGTGATGATGGTGGTGATAGTGATTGTGGTTGTGGTGGTGTTGATAGATGATGGTGATTATGATGATGGTAGAGGTGATGGTGGTGGTGGTGATGATGGTTGTGGTGGTGATGATAGATGATGGTGATTATGATGATGGTAGTGGTGATGGTGGTGGTGATGATGGTGGTGATAGTGATGGTGGTTGTGGTGGTGTTGATAGATGATGGTGATTATGATGATGGTAGTGGTGATGATGGTGGTGGTGATGATGGTGGTGATAGTGATGGTGGTTGTGGTGGTGATGATAGATTATGGTGATTATGATGATGGTACAGGTGATGATGGTGGTGGTGATGATGGTGGTGATAGTGATGGTGGTTGTGGTGGTGTTGATAGATGATGGTGATTATGATGATGGTAGAGGTGGTGGTGGTGGTGATGATGGTGGTGATAGTGATGGTGGTTGTGGTGGTGATGATAGATGATGGTGATTATGTTGATGGTAGTGGTGATGATGGTGGTGTTGATGATGGTGATGATGGTGATGGCAGTGTTGATGATGGTGGTGGAGATAGTGATGATGATGATATCGGTGATGGTGGTGATAGTGATGGTGGTTGTGGTTATGATGATAGATGATTGTGATAATGATGATGGTGGTGGTGATAATGGTGATGATGATATCAATGATGGTAGTCATGGTGATGATGGTGATGATAGTGATGATGGTTGTGGTAAGGATGATAGATGATGGTGATAATGGTAGCCATGGTGATAATGATGGTGGTGGAGGTGGTGGTGATGATAGTAATGATCATAGATGGTGGTGGTGGTGATTATGACAACGATGGTGTTTTAGTAGCATGAGAGCCATGCTTCCCTTCAAATAGAACCCCATGCGACGGCCCCCCGCTCATCTAGAGAAATGCAATTAGTGTCAGGGCTGAGATAGATGCGGTCTTGATGTTCTGCCTTCTTCTTTTCAAAGGAACCTCCGCACGGAGCTAATTGGACTGAGATGCCTTTTAAATAAAAGCATCTCAGATCATCCATGACAGAAATCTGGCTCGTCCTAATCATGGAGATCCTTGATCTCAGCTGAATCTCTCAAGAGGCTGTATGCAGAGACGAATGTGTTGGGACACTGGATGGTGCTGTTGTCCCTCCAGAAGCAAAAGAGGTGTGACCTGTTAGTCTTGGTGGCCAAAGAATCCCTTCCTGATTTTCAGGCGGTATGGCCATGTTCTTGAAGCATTCTCTCCTCACGTTTCGCCTGCAGAGGATGCTTGCTGCAGATGCAGGCAAAACATCAGGAGGGGGTTCTGTGAGGGAAGTTTGGCCCAGTTCTATCATTGGTGGGGTTCAGAATGCTCTTTGATTGTAGGGGAACTATAAATCCCAGCAACTACAACTCCCAAATGTCAAGGTCTATTTCCCCTGAACTCCATCTACGTTCATATTTGGGCATATTGAGTATTCATGCCAAGTTTGGTCCTGATCCAACATTGTTTGAGTCCACAGTGCTCTCTGGGTGTAGGTGAACTACAACTCCAAAAACCACGGTCAATGCCCACAAAACTCTTATAGCATTTTCTCTTGGTTATGGGAGTTCTGTGTGGGAAGTTTGTGCCTTTCTGCCATGCCTGCCAGGATATCTATGTTGTGTTCATCGAAACAGGCCCAGGTTTCACACTGAGTGTATAAATACATTTTTAAAAACATATTAACTATATGTATGACTGTGTTAGAGTGTCATTTTGTGTCATTTTGGTTGGTGGTGTGCCCCAGGATTTTGCAAATGTAAAAAGTGTGCCCCGGGTCAAAAAAGGTTGGGAAACACTGTTCTAGAACACGGCCAGGCAGTCCAAAAAACCTACAACAACCCAGAATATCTGAAGATGACCTTACCATAGATGCAGGCGAAATTTCAGGAGAGAATGTCCCTGCAACATCGCCAGACAGCCTGGAAAACTCACAGCAATTGGGATGGTCCTGATCCATATCCGAAAGGGAGGCTCCATCTGTTCTGCAAGGACACTGAGAAATGGTCCTCATTATGGAAAGCTCACCCTTTAAAGACCCAGTTAAAGCCGAGACCAGAGACTGCACCTTCTGGTGCCGAATTAAACCTTTGGCCCTTTTATCATGAGCAATTATAATTCTAGCACTCAGAGCCCATTTGAAGAGCCATGGTTCATTCACTCCTCTGGGATGGATCCTGTGAGAGGCGATTTTATGAAGTGCCAGAGTTCTCTTGCAGAGAATACCAAGTAGGGCAGGCTTTGCAAAAGTGGGGTTTTGAGGCCACGTTTGGACATTCATGCTATGAGATTAAAAGTTGCAAGACTTCTGAGATATCATCTCAGGACCACATTGAGCAACCATTTCAGTGTGATTTTCAATATTTTATTGCAAACCTTCCAAAGATCTTGTGATATGAAGTGGGGGGTAGAAACGCATTAAGCAAATGTGTATTTTGCAGTGAGAGAGGCATCCAAATTGTGTGCAGAATCGAACCGAAATGTTGAAGGTTCTTGATCCTTTTGCTTTAATATTTTGGAGATTTTTTTTTGTTCTGAGAATTGAATTTATTTATTTATTATTTCCAATGTGTACACATTATAATATAATTATCTATTACATATAATAAAAGTCCGTGTTTGCGGGTGGTGGGCGGGTGGGCAGAGCGACGGCAGGAATATGTGCCAGCGTTTCGATTGGCTGCCACTCTGGGATTATTTGCATAAATGGCTCAGACTGGCCAGCTTCAGAACTCCAACCCTCTAAGGCACCAGACAGAGGAGATTGGTTGCCACTGAGGGAAAATTTGCATAATGGACTCTGCATGGCCAAGATTCCAACATCCAAAATCTCAAAGGTGCCAGAGAGTGCACTTAAAAAAAAAAGGCTTCCTTCAGCTGATTTAACAAACTAGGCCTCAGCCTGATTTGGCAGTAAGGCTTCCTCTACTTGATTTTCCAGACTAGGCCACAAGCTGATTTGCCAGTAAGGCTTCCTCTACTTCATTTTCCTGACTAGGTCCACAGCAATGACAGAACAAGACCAAACTTGGCCCACAGACCCCCCAAGATGCACTCTAAATCTTGGTGCAGTTTGAGGTAGGATGCACCATGGATGACGGAAAGTGCAGTACTTTAACTCACTTGCTTAGAGCACAGTGGCCCACACCAATGACGGATCAGGACCACACTTGCCACACAGAAGCCCAATGTAATACCAAGCTTGACACACAGTGCCCCTATGACCCACAATACATTCTACTGCCGTATGGAGAAGAGTGGGACTTGAGGTACCTCCATGGATTATGGGATTTGTAGTACTTTCAAAGCCTTCATTTCGCACAGACCACTGCAGCTCTGAACAAAGACCTAAAAAGACTACACTTGGCACCCTGTGCCCCTTTGACCCAGTCTCCATCCTTCTACAGTTTACAGGAGGGTGGACCATGGATGATGGGACTTGAAGTACCAAAGACCAACCTTGGCACACAATGCCTTTCTCAAATAACCCGGGCACCGCCGGGTCCCCAAGCTAGTTATAATATAATTATTGGTATATAAAGCCACCAATTCATAGTACTAATTTTGCACCTTTTTAATAATAATAATAATAATAATAATAATAATAATAATATGAAGAAGTAGAAGTAGAGTTTTGGAGCACAAGACTCCTGACCTCACGATTGTGTTAAAAACAAAGTATGGATCGTTGATGTCGCAAGCCCAGGTGACAGCAGGATTGCAAAGAAACAACTGGACAAGCTGAGACGACATGAGGATTTAAAGATTGAACTGCAAAGATTCTGACACAAGCCAGCCAAGGGGTCCCAGTGGGGATCGGCACACTGGGTGCAGTGCTTAAAGACCTTGGCCTGCACTTAAAAACAATCAGTGCTGACAAAATTACCAGCTGCCAGCTGCAGAAGGCCACCTTACTGGGATCTGCACAGATTATTCGCCGATACATCTCACAGTCCTAGGCACTTGGGAAGTGTCCGACGTGTGAGCCAATACACAAAAACAGAGCATGGGTTGCGTAAACTCACAACTGATACACAAAGGCAGTATTTCAATATCAAAAATATAATATTAAGGTATTGAGGACAACACAATTCACATTAGGACCAAATGCACATACTGTGTCCGTAGTAGACGGAAATAAGTCTGCATGATGATCTCAGTCCATGAAAGTTAAATTACCGGATAATCCGGAGCAATATTATATCAATCCAAAGTCATGCAGAACAAGTCCGCAAAAGGTCCCAAAATGTAGAAGAATCAAGTGTAAGAAATACAAGTCCTCAGTCCCTAATGGCACAATCCAATGAGTGATAGGACAATAAGGAGATCAATATACTCCAGTAATGCAGGTGTTAGCCGGGGGCCAACGGGCTGGCGATGCCAAGAGATGTTGGGCCGCTTTTACTCCGTTTCGCTCCCGGACGGAGCTTTATCAAGGCCTCCAATATTAAGTTTTCCGTTTGTCCTTATTGATATGGAGATGTTCAAGAGCCTAACCTCGCTCAGAAAGCGAGGTGACCACAAAGGTTGATTCTTCTACATTTTGGGACCTTTTGCGGACTTGTTCTGCATGACTTTGGATTGATATAATGTTGCTCCGGATTATCCGGTAATTGAACTTCCATGGACTGAGATCATCATGTGGACTTATTTTCGTCAACTACGGACACAGTATGTGCATTTGGTCCTAATGTGAATTGTATTGTCCTCAATACCTTAATATTATATTTTTGATATTGAAATACTGCCTTTGTGTATCAGTTGTGTGTGTGAGCCAATACAACAGCCAGCAGAGTGTCTGCTGTGGACTCACCTTGTGTTTCAAACAATAATATTAATATTAATAATAATTTTAATGATAATAATTTAAAAATAATAATTTTAATAATCTCAATATAATAAATATGTTTCATAATTTTCATTTTTCATAATAATAATTTTTAAAATGTAGCAATATAATAGTATTTTAATACCTTAAACAATTTAAATATAATAATTTCAATCATCTTAATAGAATAATTTAATAATGTTCATAATAATAATTTTAATAATATAATAATAATGTTAATAATTTCAGCAGCAACAACAAAAACATATGTATCCTATTTGAAAGTAAACTTCCCAACCCTACACCAAGATATGAGCCTAACAATATTATTATTATATTGTTATTATTATTTATTATTAAAGCCACCCATGAACAGTAGTAATTTTAGACCTTCTAATAATAATAATAGTAGTAGAACATGTTTAATCTTATTTGAAAGGAATCTTCCTTCACCAGGATAGAGCCCTACCATATTTTCTCCTTTCGAAGCTCTTAAGCAGCAATGTATATTTATAATTATATACATGTAAAATTTGCATGAAGTAGACAAAGGCAACCTCATTGTACAACATTTATTATACTCTTGCTGTTCTTTCTCTCAATGCATTTTAATCACTCAATGCTGTTATGGATCCTTCTTAAAATATTTTACCTATATATTCTGCAAAAGGTTTCCAATTACTTTGAAAACATTCCATTGTTTTATTTCGAAGGAGGGAAGTCATTATTTTGGAGATATATTTTAATAGCATTGGTATCCTTAGTGTAGGGACACATAGAGGAGGAGGAGGTGGGAAGGAGCAAGAGCACCGAGCAAATTGTCATCCTTGGCAAGTCCCCAATTTAAGCACCTTAAAAATTCCATTAGCTCCGTGTTCTCTGATGCTTTTTCCAATCTGACGTTTGTTTATCACCCTTCACGCTCTTGAATATTTAACATCAATTAAGCGTGCCAATGCAGCAGAGTGCCACATGGAAAGAGGCTGCCGGGTCCATCTCTCCGGGAAGAATGCAAGCAAGGAAAGAAACTATTGGAAACAGCATGACGGTTGTTCCAAAGTATGAGAGTAATGGCTGCATTGAGTCTCCTTGCGGAGAGAAAAAGCGGGGCATAAACAAACATAAACATAATAATAATCATCACATCAAACATGGAAAATGAACACATCAAACTCCTCTGGGACTTTTGAATTCAGGCTGACAGAGTTTTGGAGCACAAGGCTCC
The DNA here is from genome assembly GCA_030556195.1 of Anolis apletophallus. Lineage (NCBI taxonomy): Eukaryota > Metazoa > Chordata > Lepidosauria > Squamata > Anolidae > Anolis > Anolis apletophallus. The sequence goes on along the minus strand of JARBWK010000016.1, from coordinate 17,722,986 downwards.
TGGCCGCACGATCGTGTTAAAAAACCAAGTACGGTTTGCTGATGTCGCAATCCTAGGTGACAGCAAGATTGAAGAGATTGGAAAAGCTGACACGATGCGAGGATTTAAAGATTGAACTTGCACAAGCCAGTCAAGGGGGTCCCAGTGGTGATCGGCACACTGGGTGCAGTACCTCAAGACCTTGGCCTGCACTTAAACACCATCGGCGCTGACAAAAATCGCCACCTGTCAGCTGCAAAAGATCTGCACGCATTATTTGCCAATACATCACACAGTCCTAGACACTTGGGAAGGGTCCGACGTGTGACCCAATACAACAACCAGCTCGGTGATCTTGTTTGCTGTGTAATAATCTTGTTGTGTTTCTAATAATAATAATAAATGGCTTGGCCCGATTTAGCGGGCCGAGCAGATTGCGGCGCTGGGTGTCCTCGCTGCCATTTTGGCTCATGAGGGGGCTTCTTCATCCCAGAAGCCTCCTGGGTGGCGGGGGATTTCCCGCCACCAGAGCCAGCTGGCCAATAGAGGGGCTGGCCCTGCCTTGGCTTGGCCCGTGGTTGGGGACAGCCCTTTCTTCCACTGGACAGCCTACTTAAGGCTGTTGGAAGGGGGGATAATGCCCGGTCTCCTGGGGTGCCAAGCTCATGGGAACCGGCGGTGTGCCGGTGGCACCCAGGGATGTAAGTATCTTTGGACAGCAGCAGCTGTCTGACCCCTGATCCAGGACCCATGCATGGCTGCCAACCCTTGTTCCTGTTATCAATAAATGAGTTGTGGCTATATTTTATCCAACTACTTGTGTCGGTGTCTTCTTGGTAACATGGGGGGAGGTGTATCACCCATACACACGCAAAATAATAATAATAACAACAACAACAATGGCAGCTTTGAGTGTCTTTCATGGAGAGAAATAGCGGGGTATAAACTAACGTAATAATAATAATACTTAATAATATGTGCTAGTAGGACTGTGCAAGGGAAAGGGGGAGAGAGGAGGCACTACAGTAGGAACACGGCAATATACTATTCTGCATCTTGGCAGGAAGTGTGCCCTGCTCCTGTTTTGTCACCGTGGAGAAATTCAAGGAAATATTTCTTTTGGTTTATATATATACTGTATATATATATATATATATATATATATATATATATGAGAGAGAGAGAGAGAGAGAGAGAGAGAGAGAGAGAGAGATCATATTATTTTTTAAAAATCCTAAAAATCATTGGATGAGCTAAATGTTCTGAAACCATGGTTGCTTACAGTAGTAAATGTATGTTACAATCGTAGGAAGTTTTGACCTGATAGCTCTAAAAATGAGGGAGAGAGGAAACTGGAAGTCTCCGCAGTCTCGCAAATGGGCGAGTAACATAACGAAAAACTTACGGAAGTTTCGTAACTTTGTATTAGACTCTTAACTAATTTGTCAAAACACTTTAGAATCAAAACGGGGGGCAGTTGAGTTTCGTTAAGGCAAACGAAGCAGCGTTTTGGTGTGGTCCATTGTTGGACAAAGTATAGATTTTTATTCTTCTAAGTCATTTCAGGACTTAGAAGAATATCTGCCTCGAAGCAAATGGTTTTTGGTAGCAGTTTCTTCTCAGCTGATTTCCCATGATTTTGAAGGATTTCTATTGGCACACGCTCGCCATATGCCTTGAAAGACAAACCATGGGCATGTGCAAAAAAAATGGAAAACGTCATAAGTTTCGTACGATTCATACTTACGAGGTGATATCCAACGTGCACGTGTGGTCCGCGCCAAAAATTGGGAAATCAAAACTGACCCCATACTTTTAGTTTTGTAAATCTCAGAAGGCTCCCAAAGTTAGTTTCATATTGAGTGCAAGGAAGCCAAGCCAAGCCAAAAGGCTGCCTTTTATATATCAAGAGAGATATAAAAACCCTTCCAAATTTGAATTGGACCTGAAAATGCATCCCAAACAAGGGATCAATAATTGCTTCGAAGTGACAGAGGTCCTTGGGTGGCCTTTGGGTCAATATACAGCCTTTTTATCAGCAGGCTTTTAAGATCTCATTATTGAACCCTCCCTGCAGAGATGGGAACATAAAATAAAGACCCCTCAATGGTCACATTTTGCAGCGACCGGCAATGGCACGGGTTTTGCAGGCTTCCATTTGTTTGCTCTGTCGACCGAAAGAAAAGCAGGCCTGGCTGCCCCGGAGGCTGAATTCATACCATTTTAAACAAATACATACAATTGCTATTTTATGTTACCAACATGGAAGATATCTATAGGGATTACACACCTTTCCCAAGGATTGTAAGGCAACTTCCATCAGATTGTATGTGCTACAAGTATGTCTGCGAGAAGAGCTCCCAAATTTGGCCTCTGATGAAATTCCGGGAACAATTAAAAGGCTGTTTCGTAAACACAAAATATACCGGGAGAGCACTGAGATCTGGTACAAATTGCCACTTTCTTCCTGTCTTGAAGATCCTCAAAACATACAAATACATCATGTTGTTGAAGGTTTTCATGGAAAGAATCAATGGGTTGCTGTGAGTTTATATTTTTTTATTTAAGACTTTAATTTTGGGGTTTTTCGTTGTCATAAGTTTAAATTGTTGTTTTACTTATTGTCTTTGATGTGGTTTCTTGCTTTTTTGGCATTGAATGTTTTCCATTGTTGTCGGGGAGATAGGGTGGGTTACAAATAAATTGCATTATTACCATTATTATTACGATTACTTTACTGACACGTAAACACACAGTATGTCACAGCACAAAATCACAAGTCGAATACTTCCCAAGCGTCTAGGCTGTGTGATGTATTTCTGAATGATGCGTGAAAGGTGGCCTTTTGCAGTTTACAGATCCTGATTTTGTCAATGTTTATTGTTTCCAAATGCCGGCTGAGGTCTTTTGGTACGGCACCCAGTGTGCTGATCCCCACTGGGACCATCTGGATTGGTTGATGCCAGAGCCTTTGCCGTAGGGTTGCCATATGAATAAGGGACAGGTACCTAAAAATAGGGATTTTTTCACAAAAATAAGGAACACTTTATAAAAACTTGAAAATCACCATTTTTTCCCAAGTATTTATGTAGTGTCCCTTCTTTTTGTGAAAATTTCCCTATTTTTAGGTACCTGTCCCTTATTCATATGGCAACCCTACTTTGCCGTTCGATTTTGAGGTCCTGGGTTTCTCCTTTTGTTGTTTTTCCTCAGTGCGACTGTCACCTGGAATGGCAACATCAATCATCCAAACTTTTTTCTTTTCCACAATCCTGAGGCCTGGTGTATTGTGTTCCAAAACTTTGTCAGTCTGGATTCGAAAGTCCCACAGTATTTTCACGTGTTCATTTTCCACAACCTTTGCAGGTTGATGATCCCTTTACCAGTTCTTTACTGCTGGCAGGTGGTTCTTGTGACATAAGTGCCAGCGAATCAATGCTATTCGAGCTTGTTGACTGCAACATTCACACTTGTGTTAAACAGACTAGGGTCCCTTTTCCCACCCTGGACATTATTTGACATTTATTTATTTACTTTATTTATATTCCGCTCTTCTCACCCCGAAGGGGACTCAGAGTGGATTACAGGTACACATACTTAGCAGACAATCCCTGCCGTTTCCACATATTCACTAGGCATGGTTTCGAATCCAAAAATGGCGATTCTAAAATCAAATGGGGGGATTTTTATTAGTAAAGAAAGACTTACAAAAAATTTTCCAAAAATTTCTAAAATGTAACTTAAGTACTAACAAAATTCGTTAGTAATTCGTATGCCAGAGCATGCGCATTCCAGATGGTTTTGGCCTACAACTCCCAGAAATCCTAACAGCTGGTAAATTGGCTGGGATTTCTGGGAGTTTGTAAACAAAAACTTGAATAAACCACACTGAATTCTAGATGGGACTCTCCAAATAGAAAGGAGGGAGGGAAGGAGGAAGGGAGGGAGGGGGTATTCTATTCTTGGAAGCAGCAAAAAGGAGGAGGAGGCCCCCTCGCTCCTCGCTGCTCTCTCTCACCCCGATCCTGAGGGAGCGAGGGCCCAAGTTTGCCCAGGCTGAGAGGAAAAGGAAGAGGCCTGAGGCTGTGAGGAATGGTGGGAGTTGAAGTCCAAAACACGTACCTGGAGGGCTGAAGTTGGCCCTGCGATGGGGCATGGCAGCAGAGCAACGGGGAAGAGAAGCATCTGAGAGAGCGCAGGGAGAGAGAGGAGGAGAAGCGCACGTGTGTGTGTGAAGCTGGCCCCTGCGATGGGGCATGGCAGCAGAGCAACGGGGAAGAGAATGGGGGGGGGGAAGCGTGGAGGACTACACTTTCCAGAATGCATTGCCTACCTAGCAGCAGCGTCACTTCCAGTTCCCCATAGAAATGCGAGAAAAAGAAGAAGCTGAATGAAGGCGGGAAGGAAATGAGGGGGAGAAGACAGGGAGAAGTGAGTACGTAGTACAATAATTAATTAATTAATAATTAATAATTTATTACGATCATAACGCAAATTGTTGGCCTCAAGGACCGTAAAAGGAAGTCTACTTCCGGGTTCGCGGCAGCGATCCGTAAAAGCTCAAAAGTCCCATTACATACGAATCTCTTACGAATCCTTTTAATTTCCGTTTCATTTTTCTCATGCCTAATACTCACATATAGACGAACAGAGGCAAACTCTGGCCACCAGGGGGAGCTGATGCACTCCTCATCTCTCAGCGTTTCCAGCGTCCCTTGTTGTTCCTTCCACATTCCTCAGCGTTCCTGAAGTTCTTTAATGACCTCATAATTCAGTCAAAATTTGTCTCCCCTTTGCTTTATATATACTATATAAACACTCCACTTGCTTGACTCACATTAGTTCCTATGAAGATGCCATTAGCCACAGATGAAGGCGAAATGTCAGGAGAGAAGAATGCCACAGGAACATGGCCATACAAATATCTTATTGGGGTAGTTTAGATTCCGATTCCTTTCTTTATCTGTGTGTATAATATAATCTCTCTGTGTTCTGTACAATGTTTCAAAGATTGCCCAACTATCAAGACAGATAGAATATAAGGCAAAATTATAATAAGTTGGTTAAGGACAGTGAGGGATTAATTTTGTTATTTAAAGTTAGAAGGGAAATCTTTGCTCGTCCGATTCTCACACAAATGAAGGTGGCTGTTTATGCTGAATAATGCAATTGGGTTTAATTTATGCCCGACTTGTAGACAAGTTTCCCTGTTGTAAGGTGCATTTCAGGAAGAATCACAACTCTTTCTGCTCTTCTCGGATGAAGATCTGTGTGTTGATTCGAGGGCTTCATTGCCGAAACCAGTCAAGGGTGAATGTGCAACCAGGTGTGCCTTTCTAGAAAGACCCAGTGAGCATAACTCTTCATCGGCTTTGATGGCGCTCTCCCATTCTTCCATTTGCGGATGCGCAAAGAGGCCGTGCTGCTGTTTCATCCACTCACTGGGCATTTCAGTGGCACCTTGCTTCCACGCAGCTGGCCTTATTGCACACAATTACACATTTGGTGAACCGGCTGGTTCCTAGAGTAATAATCGTGAGTGAAGGAAAGGCTCTCCCAGTTGACCTACTTATGTACATAGAATTACTCAGAGTGGAGGGGAAGAGGGAAGAGGATGGAAGCCACCATTTATGAGATGACGGAGATAAGCGTTATCTCTCTTTGGTGACCCAAATCCACATCTCAAATCTTTTCTCAATCTAGGAGGAGAATAATCTCTTCCTTCATCTCCTCATTCTCTTTCTTCTTCTTCACCTCCTCCCCTCCTTCTTTTCCTTTTTCTCCATCTCTTTCTCCTCCTTCATCTTATCTTCCTTCTCTTCCTCCTTCTCCTTCATCTTCTTATCTTCTTATCTTCTTCTTCCTCCTCCTCCTTTGTCTCCTCCTCCTCCATCTTCTTATTTCTTCTTCTTCTCCTTCTTTCGCTTGTTCTTCTTTTCTTCTTCTCCTACTTCTCCTCCATCTCCTTATCCTCATGTTCTTCCTCTTCTTCCTTCTCCTTCATCTTCTTATCTTCCTTCTCCTCCTTCTCCTCCTCCTACATCTTATTTCCTCTTCTTCTCCTTTCTCTTTTTCTTCTCCTCCTTCTCATTCTCCTTCGTCTTCTTATCGTTTTGTTCTTCCTCCTTTTTCATCTTCTTATTTTCCTTCTCCTCCTCTTTCTCATTCTCCTTCATCTTCTTATCTTCCCTCTCCTCCTCCTCCTTCTGCTTCAACTTATCTTTTTCCTCCTCCTCCTCCTCCTCCTCCTTTGTCTCCTTCCCCTCCTATGTCTTTTTATTTCCTCTTCTCCTTCTTTCTCTTTTTATTCTTCTTTTCTTCTTCTCCTACTTCTCTTTCTCCTTCTCCATCTTCTTATCCTCTTGTTCTTCCTCCTCTTCCTCCTTCATCTCCTCCTCCTTCTCCCTCTTCTTCCCTTTCTTCTCCTCCTGCATCTCCTCCTAATTCTCCTTCTCCTTCATCTTCTTATCCTCTTCCTCCTCCCTCCTGTGGGCCTTCAAGTCATTTCTGATTCATGGAAACCCCACTAAGAGGTTTCCTGCACAAGATCCCTTCAGAGGAGAAATTGCCTTCCCCTTGCCTTGGACTTCCTCTGAGACTGAGAGCAGATGACTTGCCTTGGACAGCTCAGGGCTTGATGTCCTGTCTCAACACCACATTTTATTATTTATTTATTTATTTATTATTTGAATTTATTAGTCGCCACTCCCGTTTCTGTTCGGGGCGACTCACAGCACACAGAATCATAGTAATACAAATAAAAACATCGCATAACAATAAAATGCACAATAAAAGCACAATAAAATACAGGGTTAAACCACAATATTGACCATAGAATAGAAGGTGGTAGCACAGAAGGCAGCCAGATTTTAATAGCCAAATGCCTGTTGGAACAGGAGTGTTTTGCATGCCTTCCAGAATGCCAGTAAATCTGGAAGGGGGCGAATCTCGGAAGGCAATGCGTTCCACAAAGTGGGGGCTATGACCGAAAAGGCCCTCCTCCGAGTAGCCGTAAGATGGTACTTCCTCGCATTTGGGATCTCCAGAAGGTTTCCTGTCTCTGATCGCAATGGTCTAGTGGGACAGTATGGGATGAGGCGGTCCCTGAGGTACACTGGCCCCAGACCATTCAAGGCCTTAAAGGTCAAAACCAGGCCAAAAACATTTTGGCAAGAGTCCTTGAGAATGGGACCCAACCCTGAAACTCATTTCATAAATTGTCCAGAATTTAGTCAAATGCAGGGCCCAGCAACACCAAACCATGCATGAAAGATGTTGGGGGGTGAACTTTCCCCTTATATCCTGCCTTATAGCACAACACAAACAAATACAAAAACCAGTTCAAGAAGTGAAATGTTTAGAAAAGACGTTGCAAATAGTTGGAAAGGACCCAACGAGCCATCTAGCCCATCTTACTTATTTTATTTATGTATTTATTTATTCAATTTTATATACTGCTCCTCCCCGCAGGCTCGAGGCGGTTTACAACATTCAATTAAAATACATGTAAACACATAAAATGCATAAAATACCTATAACCGATTAAACATTTGTCAGATAGGGCATGGTAAAGGCCAGAGGCCTAATTAAAGGCAAGCCTAAACAGAGTCGTTTTGCATGGCCTCCGGAAAGGAGCCAGCTCCGTGATGGCACGAACGTCGTCCGGCAATGCATTCCATAGCGTCGGGGCCACCGTGGAGAAGGCTCGCTGTCTGGTCATAGAGAGATGGCAGGAGTGGACTGATGGAACTGTCAGGAGATTCTGTTCTTCCGAATGTAGTGATCTCGGGGAAACATACGGGGTGAGCCGGTCCCTCAGGTATGCTGGCCCTTGAACATGCAAGGCCTTAAAGGTCAATACCAGCACCTTGAAGACAATCCGGTACTCTATTGGCAGCCAGTGCAATTGCTGCAAGATGGGATTGATATGCTCTCTTGCCGATACTCCTACCAGCAATCGAGCGGCAGCATTTTGCACTAGCTTGAGCTTCCGGATTGTAGACAAGGGAAGGCCAATGTAGAGGTAGTTACAGTAATCTAGCCTCGAGATGACCGTCGCCTGGATTACAGTGGCCAGGTCATCCCTGGATAGGTAAGGAGCCAGCCGCCTAGCCTGTCGAAGATGGTAGAATGCTATCCTGCTAACCGTGGAGACCTGGATCTCCATGGATAGTAGTGGATCCAATTGGACCCCCAGACTTTTTTACCAAGGGTGACGGGCTTAATTGCTCGCCATCCAGGGTAGGGAACCGGCACTCACCCACCACAGGGCAACTCAGCCACAGGATCTCCGTCTTCGATGGATTCACCTTCAGCCGGCTGGAACACAGCCATCCAGTCATGGCTTCAAGGCATTGATGGAAACAATCGGGTATGGTATCCGGCCTGCCATCCATTCTCAGCACCAGCTGGGTGTCATCAGCGTACTGATAACACTCCAGCGTACTGATAAAATCACGAACCTTCTGGCTTGTCCAGTAATTTAGAGCTAAAATCAGCCACTGAGCCACCAAGCTTGGCCAATAGCCCACTGCCCCTCCATTACATACAATTTGAAGAGAAACCAGAGCATGCCCCTCCATTACATTTTTGACACACCTTTGGTTTGCTCTTACCACTAGGAAGCTCTTTCGAGGGTTCAGTTGGGATCTCCTTTCTTGAAACTCTGAATCCATTGTGACTTTGTGGAGGAAAAAGCCTCACTCCATCCTCCATATGGAACTTCTTCCCTTCTGAAGGTGCTTGTGAATATTATAATATATGCCTTGGTTTCAGGCAGGGCTGCCATTGGAGCAGAGCAAGCCTTTCTGGCTTCGAAACCAGTCCCTTGGCTGCCTACGTCTCAGTGGGCCCGACACCTCAAATCCATGTGCCTCTATGTGTGTGTTTCTCATATGGTGCTCACATGGGCTTCAGGTGCCCATCTGTCTTGGAGAACACAATGCCTTCATGGGGGCAACAGGAGGGGAAGGGGAGACCCCGGTGAACCCAAGCCTTTTGCGGCAGCTTCGATCGTGATCCCAGGGCAACCATTTTCCGACCCAAAGAGGCTGCAGACTTTGCAGAGTTCCCTCGTTTCGGAGCTGAATGCTCCCTGGCTTGGAAATGATCGCTCTTGACAAGCTTGCCGCATGAACAAAGCAATGTGAAATTGACCTCATCACCACCAATCATATCAGATTGTTTAGTACAGTGGGAATGTTTATCCTGACAATGACCTAGTTAGGCTCTTAAAGGAGCCGTGACCCCGGCCGGGGAAGGGCGGCTCCGAGATGGAGGGGGAGGTCACCACGAGTCAGGAGACTATATATATATATATATATATATATATATATATATATTCTGTAATTGCTTTCCATATGTCACCTTTCCTTCATCCCTCCTCCTTTTCCTGCTCCCCAGGGTCACTCGATACATCTGATGGGAGCTACGGCTGGGAAGAGCCATGGGGAATGTCAGAGCGCAAAGTAAATGCACACACGCACACGTGTGCATTCTTAAAACTAGGACAGGTTGCATTTTTCAAAAGCAAAGGAAATCCTGAATTAGGGGAAAAGAGGAAAAAGGCTGTAACTTAGGTAGACTGAAGGGATGAAGGTCTGAATCTTTGCTCAGCCACAGAAATCTCCTTGTTGACTTTGGTCAAGTGCTGCTATTTCAGCCTCAGAGGAAAGCAGTGAGGGCAAACCCCCTCTGAAGCAACCTGCCAAGAAATCCCCATGACAGGGTCACCTTAAATCAGAAACAGCTTGAAGGCCCACAGGGGAATAGAGCAAATGGGATTGCACAGCTCCCATAATGTCATTTATATGGAAGAATACTGTGACCCTGAGATGGTAGAAGATGGAAGAGTAATTTTCCCCAGAATAAGAGAGACAATGTTAGACAGAAATGGCACCGCATTTCAATTCATGTAAAAAATACTGTTTGATGAACATGTGGAATATTGCTAGCACCTGGGTATGACTGTGAATGTCATGATCCAGTACCTAAGGGGATGTGGTAATACCTAAGGGGTTGTGGCAATAGCTGGGTCATAACCATATGAGGTGCATTGCAAAGGGGGTGCATCAGACAGTGTCCCTTACTGATGACCTATCAGTAGGTGGTTATTAAAGGAGGATGAAAGCATCCATCTCGCTCTCTCCTGTGTGACTCTTTGTGAGTATCTGCACAAGTTTATTATTTATTTATTTATTATTTCGATGTATATACCACCCTTCCCAAAAAGGCTCAGGGTGGTTCACAGCAATGAACAGCACAAACATAATTTAAAAACATAATAAAAACAGATTAAGACCAGAGTGGAAATTACAGCTTTGGAGATTAAATGCCTGATGGAACAGGGTGGTTTTATAGGCCCTCCAGAAGGCCTGTAGATCAGTTATTGCTCGTGCCTCCACCGGGAGGGCGTTCCAAAGAGTAGGCATTACTACAGAAAAGGTGCGCTGCCACATCAATGACAAGCGGCAGATCTTGAGTGATGGAACCTCCAATAGGTTTTGGTCCATGGACTGTAGTGGTCTCTGGGGAATGTGCAGGGAAAGGCGGTCCTTCAGGTACACTGGCCCCAGACCATGCAAGGCCTTAAAGGTTAGCACTAGCACTTTGAAGGCAATCCGGTACTCGATGGGAATTGTATGTGATTATCTGATGGCTGTGAATGTTTGGAAGTACAAGGAATGAGAATCTGTGAATCCTGATTGTATATTTGTATATATTGCAATGGTGACTTATCAGTAGGTGGCTATATAAGGAGGATGAAAGATTCCATCTTCTTCTCTCCTGTGTGACTCTGTGGGAGTATCTATCTATGTTGAATGTGACAATCAAACAGTTTTTTGAACACTGTTTTTAACATAGGTGAATGCATAAGATGTGTGAATATAATTATATTTTAATGTATTTTAGTGTCAAATGCTGGAGGGTTTTATATTGTGTTTTATACTGCAATTGTGATGTAGGCATCAAATTATGCCTTTTGGAAGCCGGTCTGAGTCCCCCCTCGGGGGTTGAGAAGAGCGGGGTAAAATGCCATAAATAAATAAATAATAAATAAATAAATAAAATCTGATGACTCTGATTGTTTGGAAGTACAAGGAATGAGGATTTGTGAATCCTGATTGTATATTTGCATATATTGCAACAGTGAAGATTAAAGCCTCTGGACATTTTGGATGAAAACCCAAATCCATGAGTTTACTGAACAGTGTGTGTAGGTAATGTCAGATGCTGGCAGCTGGACTGTTGATAAATAAGCTGAAATGTGCTTTTGCTGTGAAAAGATTCTGCTGTATTTTGCTTGCTTCTGGGACACTTGCTATCCAGCTTACAGCGTTTCAGGGAGGTTGTGATTTGGAAACTATAAATCACTTCATGAACCAGCATCCCGTGACAGATCATGGCATCAAAATGAGGGGTGTTGAGTTTGTTCCATGAGACCAGGATGTCCCAAAGGAGAGGCCTTTAAAACAGAAGGTACTTCAGTACCTGACATTAACCATAGAAATTAAGAATGGAAATCCCATGGAGAAGGAATGGAAATCTCCCCAAGTATTATTCTTGCAAACAGTTTAGAGAAAGATGCCCTAGTAGCTATTGGGAGTAACTGTAAAAAGGAGATGAGCAGCTCTTTTTTTAAAAGGCCATGAAGATGGAATACTTTGCATTGGAAAAAAGGAAAGGAACTAGAGCAGTGTTTCCCAACCAGTGTGCCGCGGCACACTAGTGTGACGTGAGCGATCATCAGGTGTGTCGTGGGAAATTACAGTGTAGAGAGAGAGAGAGATATAGCCTAGCAGGAAACTTCAGGCAGTAGAAATGAGGCTTTCCTGGTCGAAGCAGCAATGCCAGCCAGCCTGGCTGCAGTCAGGGAGAGCCCTCGGCGTCCAGAACTTTCCTCCCTCCCTTCTCTCTCTCGCCTTCCCTTCCTTCCTTCTTTCCCTCCCTCTGGCCGGGCTGCGGCTCTTCCTGATTCCTGGCTCCTGGGCACTCTTCTGCCCTCCTCCCTTCCGGCAGCAAGGAGGAGGAGAGGAAGGAGGAGTCCGCGGGAGCTGCCCCCATCCGGCCCTGCTCCCGGAGGCTCAAGGTGAGGCTTTCTGCCCTCTACCCCCTCCGTGCCAGGGAAGAGGAGCAACCCCTCATCTCCTGGCCTCTCCTGGCTGGGCTCTGGGTTCGCTGCAGAGCAGAGCAGAGGCTGAGATGCGCAGCTCCACAGCCCAGCTTGGTTCTGTCCTGATCTGGCCCCTAGGCGACAGCAGGAAAGCCGAAAGGACGTGCGGGGGGGGGGGGAGGCACTCCTGGAGGAGCTGAACCCCTTTGGGAAGGAGAGCTAGGGGCGGCGACGGCTGCGAACCTCCACCGCAGTTTGTTCTAAGGCTTGGAGCCACCCTGTGTGCTCAATTCCTATTCGTCCTGCTCAGCCAAGCCCGCGTGCGCTTTGGCCACTCAGCGCAGCCCTCCCCCGCGGGACGGTGATGGGCCTCCTGCACGTGGGCCTCCTGGGGGGGTTGGCGGAAGCAGCGGCATCACGAGGGGGGAGGGTGACAGTTAGTGAAATGACAGTTAGAGTGTCATTTTGTGTCATTTTGGTTGGTGGTGTGCCACAGGATTTTGTAAATGTAAAAAATGTACCGCGGCACAAAAAAGGTTGAAAATCACTGAACTAGAGAAGACCAAACCCATTCCTTCTGGGCTCCCAATACGCTCATCACGTCTCCAGGCGAATGACCTCTCATGTATGCACTTCACTCCTATATTGGAATCAGAATATTATACTGTAATGATATACTGCTCAGCGATTATCCCCCAACCTTTCCATAACACAGGTTCTGCTACAACGGAGATATCCGAGTGCCTTCAAGATTTATCTGCTTCTCCTTCATTTTCAAATTGAATCCCTAATTGTGGGTTTGCTATTCGCTGGTGGATAAAAGCTCCCCGACAGAAGTGCTGGGGGGGGGGGGGAAGCATCTCCGTTAAAGGTCAGGATGTGCGTTAATTAAATCCACGAACCCCAACACTCCAACGAACTTCTGCAACGCGAGGTAATTAAGGAGCCGGCAACGGCGGCTTTGAGGAATTTGGCTTTCATTGTCTTGGAGAGAGTCTATTGGCCAGGGAATAGTTTTTAAATGTCAGAAGGTATTTCCAGAGGGGAGGGGGGGGGGAGAACATGTTTCCCCTTGTTTGGTTAAAGGGGGCTGAAATGAGGGGGAGAGCACCTGTTTCATTCAAACTATGAAAGATTTCAAAGAAGGAGAAGGCAAGAACAGAAGGAGAGACAGGATCCAGGGAGGCGACTGAAGTTAGCAAAACCTCCCATGTCTGGTGGCAGCTATTTCGTGGAGAGGCTGCATCAAAGGGGCACCACCCAGAGCATGGCTTCAGGCCAGCGGTTTCAACCTCCATTGGTGACTTGGAGCAGGATCATGACAGCAGGCCGCTTGGGGAGCAGAGAGCTATTTGTTCCATGTAAATGGCTGTTAATGCTCACAAGGGCCTGTTCCCCTGATGCGAGAGTGCTATGAGCAGAGGCTGGAAACAAATTCCCTGATGAGCACCAAGGAAAGGCGATGGTAATGACACAGCCAACGCTGTTCATTGCAAGTGTTTTAGAGACAGCAGGGAGCCATGTCTAGTAGGGGTGTGCAACTCGGCAAAAACCTGGGTTGTTTTCAGTTCTATTTTTGACTCCCCCCTTCTGTTTACTGAGAAGTTCCCAAAATTGGGTTCTGTTTTTGTTCTGGGAATGTGGCGCAGCTGGCTAAGTGTCAGCTGCATAAGATCTCTCTGACCAGTAGGTTTGAGGCCTGCCCAGGTCGAGGTGGGTGCTCGACCTTTAAGTGCAGCCTGCTGTCGACCTTTGCAGCCCGAAAGACAGTTGCATCTGTCAAGTAGGAGATTAAGGTACCACATTAAGTGGGGAGGCAAATTTTAACTGAATTATGAGGCCATTAAAAAACTCCAGGAATGCAGAAGGAACAACAACGGATGCTGGGAACGCTGAGAAATTAGGAGTGTGTCAGCTCCCCCTGGTGGCCAGAGTTTGCCTCTGTTCGTCTATATGTGTGTATGTGGAAAACGGTAGGGATTGTCTGCTAAGTATGTGTAAGTGTGAGTCCCCTTCGGGGTGAGAAGAGCGGAATATAAATAAAGTAAATAAATAAATACATTCTGGAAAGATTCAGTCTATTGATGCCAATGGGGAAAATTTATAGGTTTGTTTTGCTATCATTTTTAGGCCTATCAGCATGAAATACACCTCATTTGTAGGCCACATTTAGGACTGCAAGCCTACCAAGTTTCAGAACATTTCACCAATCCACTGATTTTGGGAAATTTTTAAAGTCTTTACCATGACATGAAACACATACTACAGAGGGGGCTCTGGGAAGTGAAATCCCAAGCTCATGCCGCAAGAGGGGAGGAGAATGGATGGACACAGTCAACCAGGCCTTTGATTGGCTTCGGTTGCCCCTACCAGGCCCATTTTCATGGATTCTCCAGCCAAAACCCCTGAATCCTCTGAATCCAGTAAACAAAAATGATATTGTGCACACCTCTAATGTCTGGGGAGACAAGTCACTTGGGGGAACGAGGGTAAGGACATCCCATTCTCTGAATATCATGTCCTACCAGGATGATGGATCCAGATGTGGGCAGATGTAGAAGGTGGGATTCCATGTTGCTGTGTCAACCGCAGAGGCCTGGTCTAACCCCACAAAGGGCTTCATCTTTTTACTTAATTTCAGCTCTGAAACCATGGGCTCAACGCCCTGGTGAGCCTTAGACTTCAAATGTTCAAATCAGATACACAAAATAAAGGATGAGGGCAAGGATCAGAGGTTTATTTACTTTGGCCAAAATGGATATCTGGGGAGAAAGTACTCCCAAATCAGACATCAAGGTACTGGATACATACAAAGGCATTCATAGATTTGACAATAATTCAAAGAATGGACTTTTGCCACTCCGGGCACTGACTGGTGGATGTTTTACAACTCATGTGCTAATTGGTGGAGCGTGCCATCTGCTGCAGCAGTTGATTGGCTCCCCGGTCTGGTGGGAAATGTAGTCATTAATCAGTTTGAAACTTGTAAACGTTTCCTTTCCTTTCCTTTTTTGGTAATTTTTATTGAAAGCTTTCCAAAGACATTGAATGTTGTAAATACTTTAAGAAACCATAAAAACAGAGGCTATTTAACATTCCAACTTCTGGCCACCAGAGGAGCTGTTGCTTCACCATCCATCTGCAACACTGATGAAATTTTTATTTATTTGTTCGATTTCTAGACCGCCACTCCCAGGGTGGCTCGGGGCGGCTTACAATTCAACAGAACACAGCAAATAACATAAAACATTAAAAATTTAAGCATTTAAACATTAAAACATTAAAACATTAGAGCATTGAGCAACAATATTTGACATGTCAGATATAGTTAGGTTATGAAGGCCTGCCGGAACAACCAGGTCTTACAAGCTTTTCGGAAAGCCAGGATGTCACGGAGTGACCTGATCTCCGATGGTAAGGAGTTCCAAAGTGTGGGGGCAATAATGGAGAATGCCCTTCTCCTCGTCGAAGTGAGACGATAGACTTTGGCACTCGAGATAAGGAGAAGATTCTGGTCTTCTGATCTCAGTGATCTCGTAGGACAGTATGGGGTAAGGCGGTCCCTCAGGTACATTGGCCCGAGACCATACAAGGTCAAAACCAACACTTTGAAGGTGATCCAGAATTCAACAGGTAGCCAGTGCAGTCCGCGCAGAATAGGCGTGATGTGACGGCTCACAGGCGTGCCTGTAAGCACCCGGGCTGCAGCGTTCTGCTTTAGCTTAAGTTTCCAGGTCACAAACAGAGGTAGGCCAATGTAAAGAGCGTTACAGTAGTCTAATCTTGAGATGACCGTTGCTTGGATCACCGAGGCCAGGTCGCAACGGGACAGGTAGGGGGCCAAGCCTAGCGGAGATGGAAAAACACAACCCGGCTAACCATGGAGATCTGAGTCTCCATGGAAAGCCGAGTGTCCAGATGGACTCCAAGGCTTTTTACTGATGACGACGGGCATAAAGCCACACCGTCCAGTGTTGGAATCTGGAGTTCCCCACCGCTCGGGCAACCTAGCCAGAGGATCTCCGTATTCGCTGGATTCACCTTCAACCTACTGGTTCGCAGCCATCCAGTAATGGCTTCGAGGCAAAGATGGAAATTATTGGGTACAGAGTCGGGCCGGCCTTCCATCCTCAGAATGAGCTGAGTGTCATCAGCGTACTGATGACACTCAAGTCCAAAGCTGTGTACCAGCTGGGCAAGTGGTCGCATATAGATGTTAAGTAATACTTTCCACATTCCCCGCATGCTTTTTGCTGGAGATTTTTTTATGGCCTCATAAATTAGTTAAATTAGCCTTCCCACACATAGATGGTACCTAAATTTCCTACTTGACAGATGCAACTGTCTTTCAGGTTGCAAAAGGTCGACAACAAGCTACACAAAATTGGCCAGAAGCTCACTCCAACCCGGGCTGGCTTCGAACTCATGACCTTTCGGTCAGTAGTGATCTTTAATGCAGCTGACACCTAGCTAGCTGCGCCACAGTCCTGGGCAAGGGAAATTCCCAGGAGGAGAGCAGGAAGGAGAAAGAATGGATGTTTCTGGGACACCATTCCTAGAAAACACAGGCCTTTCCCTCGCTGTCATCTTGCTATAAACCAGGGAAGGTTTTCCATGGAGCGGACCCAAGTTTCTAGCTCTGCAAAGTTTTCCGTGGCACAGAAGCCGAGTTTCCAAGGTTGGCAAGGCTTTGCAGAGGGAGAGGAGCATTGCCAAGGATCTGCCAACAACGCACCTCTGTTTTTCCTCCATCCTTTTTCTATTGCAGAGGGAGAGAGAGCGCTCTGCCAGTTTCTCCTCCAGACTTTTGGTCCCTCACTATCTGCAGCCCCGGAGCTGAGTAGGAGAAAGGAAAAAACAGGCCCTTTTCTTTCACAATGTGCTTGCAGAGTGACTGACAACCACCTCCGCATTTCCCTTCTGCAAAGGCAATAGTGAATTGTGTCTAATTTACTGAACGTCCTTCTTAATTTGGGGGAAGACTGAGAAAAGGTTAAAAGAACCAGATGCCAAGTAAATTTTGCCACTACTGATGCAGATTTGGAGCATTAGCTCTACAATTTAAACAGCCGATCACTAAATAAATGCACAGCACCTAGGGCCCCTAGGCTAGGGGTGTGCATGATTCCATTTTGTGTTATGAGAATTGGGGAATTCTGGTGGATCTTCCCGGAACAGGAACAGAATGGTATTTTCTGCCTTCCAGTTTCAAGAATTGAGGCCAGATGAAAAAGGGACTGGTTTTTGATTAACTGTACCATCACTCCATTTGTCAGGGTTGTATGTTATGGATTCCATTTTAAAGTGGGGGATTTTGATTTCTCAGCTGGAAAGCTCTCATACCTTCTAAACAGCAGATGCAGCCATGACAGTTAATATCGCATCATAGGATGCACTGAAGGGTCCCGTATGTCTGTGTTTACTTATTTATTCCCCTCCTTTCTCCCAATATGGAATTCAATGGGGGCTTCCAGTAGAAGCAATTCAGACTGCATTGTGTTGTTGAAGGATTTCATGGCCAGAATCACTGCTGTGAGTTTTTCAGATTGTATGGCCATGATCCAGCAGCATTCTCTCCTAACGTTTTGCCTGCATCTGTGGCTATTGACATCTTCAGAGGTTTGTTCAAAGGTCTGTAGGGATGAGACAAGTAGAGTATACACACACAAACACACACACACACACACACAGAGAATAATGTCCAGGGTGGGAGTAAGAACCCTTGTCTGTTTGAAGCAAGTGTGAATGTTGCAATTAGCAAGCCTGAATTAGAATATGACATTTGCATAGTTAATCAGTGAGGGGATCTGCAAAGAGGTAGCCTGGGCTTTGTTGCCTGGAGGCATCCTCTGTTTCGGAGGTATTGACTGGCACCAAATCTGGCTACCAGCATTTAAAAAAACCACTGGTAAATAAGAAACACAATTTGGAAACATGTTGCAACCTGGATCTGGAAGATCCCTCAGTAAACCACCACGAAGCAGCCATGATTAAATGCTTTATTTAGAATAGGTAGAAAGGAGGAAAGAGATAAAAATATAGTCCACGGATGCTTCCAGCATCCGAGTATTGCAAAGCAATAGTTCCAAAAGAGTTCAAAAATCCAATAAATGAAGAAGTAAGCTTGAAACCCCAATGGGCTTAAATCCAGAATAAGTTATTGGCAAACGAGGGCTTGACTGGAGACTTGAGTACCGTGGAGGCGCGGCGGCCTGTTCCTTGGAGCTTAAGTTCCGTGGAACTTGGCAATGGAAGCTAAACGTTGGCGCGAGACTCCGAACGCCAATAGGAACCAACTTAAATAGGTCCCGCATTGTTTTGATCTCTGAGACGCTGACTGCGTCATAACTCTTTCCCATGGACAGTATGTGGGGCTGACTTTCCCAAGCCCTTCAAGGAGGGCAAATATGTCAGTTCATTAATGGCTGCACCTGGAGATACAGGGGAAAGCGAAGCTTTGCCTTCCCAGCGCCTTTTATCAGCTTGGGAAGGAAGAGGGCTGCGTCTAGCCTTGACTGCTGGCTGTCTCGGAGACCTCTGCAAAGGTTTCTCTTTAGACTTGGTTGAGAACTGTGATTTAACATGCTTCGGTCTTGCTTGGCTATGGGATCAGGCTGGGGCATGACAAAACGGGAACGTCAGACTGCAAACTACAACCCAGTGCCAGTTAACATCTCCCAAACAGAGGGTGCCTCCAGGCAACAGATACCCTCACTGATTGTTTTTGCAGCTTCATGGCTACTCAATGCTATTCAAGCTGGCTAATTGCAACATCCACACTTGCTTCAACAGGCAAGGGTTCTTCCCCCCTCCCTGGACATTATTCCACAGGTATATCTACACTCCACTTGCTTCATTTCCAACAGAACCTTTGAAGATGCCATTAGCCACAAATGCAGGTGAAACATTAGGAGAGAATGCTACTGAAACATGGCACGAGAGCCCGAAAAACTCACAGCAACACAGGCTATATTATCTCGACTGGTAAAAGAACAATCCAGGAAACATGGATGGATTGGGGTCTTCGAGAAGCACCTTTATGGGCTTGTGGGGAAAGGCAGAACATACATTGGATGAATAGAAAATGAAACCATGTACACGGTGAGCATGGTAGACTTCAATGGGACTTTCTCATTGCTTGGTTGCAAAAATGTTCCCCATCCTCTTTTGCTGGCCCTTATTCTCTGCTTGACCGCCTGCCCCAAAGTTGAACCTCTGTAAGCTGGAGATGTTTTTGCAGTGAAAAGAGGGTGAACTGGCGGGCAAAGGGAGGCCTCTCTGCCAACCGCGCCGCGCTCAAGCCCTTTCTTCCCTTTGTCTCCTTTGCGTTGATTCAGGGCATTTCTGCATCGCTATTGACAATGTGTTTGGGACATCCAGGCATCGGAGTGACAGCAGCATTTCCATGACCCGAAACCAAGAAGCGCATTGGTGCGGGAGGCAGGAGCTGCCCGGGATCATGAGGCAGGGCTTCAGCACACACTCAGAATCAGGTGAGGGTGATGGGGATGGTGAGTGACAACGTGTTTCCCAACAGAGAGAGATCTGCCCTGGCAGGGTTTCCTCCCCTGGAGTTCACGGCATTTGCGATCCCCATGAAGCACGGAGGGGAAAGAAAGGTGGGCTCTTTTGCCAACCCGGGAGATGTTTCAAGGAATGCAGATGACACAACGTTTGAGGACTTTGACTGAAATAATTGCCACGATGAACTAAACGCCACGCAGGATGCTCGGGGAGGGATGAGCAAACACATTGGGACAGCTAAACAAAATGTTCAGGCTCAAAAAGATCACCATTGCATCCGCAGACAAGAGCGAAAGGAACCTCCAATCTGCTCGGCTCATGAGTTCGGAAGTTCACGGGGTGGCAAAGAGTGCAAAATGAATTTAGCTCCAAAATTAATGGAGGAGCTGTTGGGTTTTTATAGAAAGGTCAAAAAAATAAGCGTTGGGTGGAAGCTATTTTTTGGGCGAAGGGAAAAAGAAGCCGAATGGAAATCTTTGGAACTTTGTATTAGATTATTTGTATTAGAAATCAAAGTCCCCCTTATGATTTCTCCAAAACACTTTAGAATCAAAACTGGCTTGGTTCAATTTTCATGAAGACAAATGAGGAAGGTTTTTTGGAGTTGTACACACCCCTATTTATTTATTTATTTATTTATTTATTATTCAATCTTGTATACCGCTCCTTCCAGGAGGCTCGGGGCGGTTTACATAAAATCAATTTAAACAACAACATTACAGGTTTAATAACAACTTAAAACAACAGTATAATACAATATAAAACCAGATGATTTCCATAGAACTCCATGGCTTAACAACTTTATCCAGGGCTAATTAAGTTGAAAGCCTGTCTGAAAAGAGTCGTCTTACAGGCTCTCCAGAACGGTGCTAGCTCCTTAATGGCCCGGACTTCATCCGGCATTAAATTCCATAATGTGGGCATCGCTACTGAGAAAACTCTTGCTCTAGTTGTTGACAGACAGCAGGAGTGGATGGATGGCACTGCTAGAAGGTTTTGCTCTTCTGAACGTAGTGATCTTGGGGGAACATATGGCATGAGGCGGTCCCTCAGATACACTGGCACCAGACCATATAAGGCCTTGAAGGTTAGTACCAACACCTTGTAAACTATTCGGTACTCTATTGGTAGCCAGTGCAGTTGCTGCAAACTAGGTGTAATATGCTCTCGTGCCGATGCTCCCATCAGCAGTCGAGCAGCAGCATTCTGCACTAGCTTGAGTTTCTGGTTAGATGCCAAGGGAAGGCCAATGTAGAAGCCGTTACAGTAGTCCAGTCTCAAGATGACCGTCGCCTGGATCACTGTGGCCAGGTTGTTCCTGGGTAGGTAGGGAGCCAGCTGCCTAGCCTGTCGTAGATGGAAAAACGCGGTCCTGCATACCGTGGAGATTTGCATCTCCATCGATAGCAGCGGGTCCAATTGGACCCCCAGGCTTTTTACTGAAAGCAACGGGCTTAAGAGCTCGCCGTCCAGGGTAGGCAACCGGCATCCACCTAACCCAGGGTGACCCAACCATAGAATCAGCCGAGCCAGTGGGCGCACATAGATATTGAACAATAAAGGGGAAAGGATGGCACCCTGGGGGAACCCACAACTTAAAGGAACTATGACTCTGAAACTTCATGTAGCCGTGAAAATCTGGGCAAAACACCCAAAACAAATCATTCTCTTGGGTTTAGGTCTACCTTCGCAGGTCAGCTATGGGCTTCCTAGTATTTCCCTGGAAGGAGATCTCCCTGTGGTCAAGAATGACCACTTAAGTAAGCCAGGATCGACGAAGAATTAATGGAAGATGGGGGCTTTGGACTCATAATTAGAGAGGAAACTTGTCTTGGCCTTCGTTTGAACTCGAAAGGAGTTAAGCCGTTCAGCACCTTGGACAGCTACCTGGAAACTCAGATTAAAACCCAGGCCTCTTCTACACTGCCATATACAATCCAGATTTATTTCCATACTTTTGAGAAACTGCAAGTCGCTTCTGATGAGAGAGAATTGGCTGCCTGCAAGGACATTGGCCAGGAGACGTTGCCTGGATGTTTGTTGTTCTACTGTGGTGTTCCAGCCTGGTGGGCATCAACAGACCCCAGGGGTGCCAAGGCAGGTGCAAGCTGACCTGGGGCAAAGTGAGGATGTGCTAGCTGACCAGAGGCAGAGTGATGATGAAGATTGGCCAGATGGGTATGGGTCCCCAAACGAGAGTTTGCAATGGGACAATGAATGGCTGGAGGGATATAGGACTGCAGATGAGTTTAGTCAGGATTTCATGGAAGACGATTCCGGATCAGACTATGAGAGACCAGGTGGCCTTGGTTCCCAGGAGAGAGTTTCTACGCCCTTTCCAGATGAGCATTCCGGAGAAAGGGAGTTTCCTGCTTCTCATTCTGATAGCAGTGCAGCTGGGCCTGCTAACGAGTGGGAATTCAACAGGAGGGACAGTATCAGATCTTCGAGGAGAGATTGGAGGAAGGGGGTGCGGTGGACGCACAAGAGTTAGATTTCTTTATTAGACTGGTCTGAAGGGGGTTCGTCAGACCTGAAGCTACGTTCAGTTTGGAGTGGACTTTGATCCGGGATCTCCGGTTCGTGTTCTACCACAGGAGCGGTTTGCCTGGGTTTTGCAACCTTGCTTTCCATGGGATTAGTGCCAGTGTTCTTTGCCATCGTTTTGGAACTTTATTTAATCACTTTTGGACTTAGATTTGAACTATTTTGCATTTATCTTCTTATCTTTGGACTATCCTTTATTCTAAATAAAAGTACATTTATTACATTGGCCTGGTGTGTGTGTTTGGGGGAGCTAACTACAGTCTGAGGTGCAACATCTACCATCCTTGTGGGAGGCTTCTCTCATGTCTCTGGATGGGGAGCTGGAGCTGACAGAGGGAGCTCAACCCACTCTCCCAAGTCAGCAATCCTGCCTGCACAACCCATTGCACTACCGGGGGCTCCTACAATCCAGATTATCTGCTTTGAACTGGATTATATGGATTATATGGCAGTGTAGAATCATATAATCGAGTTCAAAGTAGATCATCTGGATTATCTGCTTTGATGATCTGGATTATATGGCAGCATAGAAGGATCCTCAGAGTAGTCTTGTTGTCCATCTGTCAATGAGTTGCTTTTGGTGTCTTTGGGCAGAGAAAAAGCAGAAATACATGCTAATACTAATACTACTAATAAGTAGAATCTCAAAGAAGGAAGACATCGTTTTATGTTGCATTTACTTAATTTTTTCATGGAGGCAGCAGATAAAGTTTTTAATGGAGGGCAGTATTATTTTATTATGTGTTTAAATATGTTTTAATGCTTCTTTCCTCTTATTTTTAAACCTCAAATCCCAAGGTTCCCTTGAATGCTGCCGCGAAAGTGAAATCAGAGTGCTATAACAGTACAATGCAAAAGGAATCCTTGTTTTGACAACAGATGCAAATATACAGATGCAAATGCATGAATTGCGCTGAAATTGTAAATGTCAGAATACAATTCATGCATTGCATGCAATTTCTCCCCTTTCCAGTATATGACATTATGATATCTTTGGACTTGATGGCAAATCCGTTACCTATTTAATGAGCTGTAGTGTGTCAAACACTAAGTGCAGTTGCATTCTTCCCGGAAAATACTATCAAGTAGTAAATGTTTTGCATGACAGCTTATCAAACATAAGGCAAGCGTGAGATAGATTTGCATGGAAACTTCAGGACCTGTCAAGCACTAGTCATCGCGTATACCTTCTCTGCTTTCTCTTCCAAGATTATTATTATTTCCCATTGCTCTGCTTTGCAATGGGAAATGTGCAATGTGCTGTGCCGACATTATGCCCATCTGGGTAGCTAGCTGTTGCGGAGAAGATTTTAATCAAGGAGAATTAAAGGTGTAAAGAGAGAGAGAGAGAGAGACCCAACTGAACTCCATTGCACTATTTTAATATCTAAGTAACTAGCCATCCCCTGCCTCATGTTGCTGTGCCCCAGCCTGTGTACATGTGTTTTGTGTGTGTGTGTGTGTGTATATATATATATATATATATATATATATATATATATATATATATATGTGTGTGTGTGTGTGTGTGTGTATTTATGTATATGTGTATATATGTGGTTTTGTGCATGCGTTGTAATGTATTTTTTATTTTTTTGGCTTTTTAGGTCTCTTCTGTGGTGTTTTTCAGTGTTTTTATGAGTGCTGGTCACTCGTTGGCCTGATACGTATCTTGTGTCCAAATTTGGTGTCAATTCGTCCAGTAGTTTTTGAGTTGTGTTAATCCCACAAATGAACATTACATTTTTATTTATCTCTCTCTCGGCATTACTTCGCGAATGAAGATTCTTAGGAAGGACTCATCCCATGCTTTTTACAAGCACGTTGATGACTAAAAAGGCCAATCTGAGATAGGCAAGTCTGGTTGCAGAAAGCCCCGCAGAAAGTCTCCTTGGGTGATGTTGTTTCCAAGTTGCGGTTCTTTCTTCGTTTCTCTTCGAGACCTGTTCGGCGTGTCTTCTCAAAAGAGGCCGCAGCATTGTGGATAGTGCGTCTCCATGCCTCCCGATGTGAGGCCAGGGTGGACCATTGTTGGTGATCAATCTTGCCGAGCCTGAGATGTTGTTTCAGGGAGTCCTTATATCTCTTTTTGGGGGCGCCTCTCTTGCGCTGACCCGTGGCGAGTTCACTGTAGAGTAGTATCTTTGGAGGTGGTGGTCCTCCATCCGAGAGACGTGCCCTGCCCAGCGCAGCTGTGTTCTCAATAGCATGGCTTCAATGCTGGTGATCCCTGCTTGCTCAAGGACGGAAACATTTGTCACATAGTCGGTCCAGTGTATATATAGATATATTATTGCTACTGTTTAATTATATTATAGGGGCACTTCTTTTGCTGAGTGCTTAAAGGCATCAATGGGCATTCAACAATGGAGTTACGAGGTTGTAACCTAGGCCACATCTACACTGTATAAATAATGCAGTTTGAGAGACCAACTGCTGTGGCTCATTGCTATGGAATCCTGGGATTTGTAATTTGGTGACCCGCTAGTCTTCTTTGGAAGAGAGGGCTAAATACTGTGGGCTGTGGTGCAGCTAGTTAGAAGCCAGCTGCATTAAATCACTACTGACCGAGAGGTCATTAGTTTGAAGCCAGCCCAGGTAGGAGTGAGCTCCCGGCCATTAATAGTCTAGCTCGGACCTGTCCAACAGGCGGCCCGTGGGCTGCACACGGCCTGCCAGCCCCTTGGATGCGGCCCGCCTACCCTCCTGCAAGAAATCAGCTGTTTTTAAAAAAAATGGAAAAAAATTCTCTGGGGGGGGTGGGGGTGACGCGAGGAGGGGCGAGGCCGACGCGAGTGAGGAGGAGGCGGAGGGAAGCCACGTCAGACGCCCTAGGGACGGGACTTCCCCCCGTCTGTTCGTCGCTCGCGCGGACCGCTTGTGAGCATGTGCGGCAGGGCGGGAGTGGTGAGGCGCCCTCCGCCATGTCCCTGGCTGCTGCAGCGGCCGCCCTGGGAGCTTACCTTCCTTTCTCTTCCTTCGGAGAAGGAAGGTAAGCTCCCGGGAGTGGCCGCTGCAACAGCCAGGGGAATGGCGGAGGGCGCCTCGCCGCTCCCGCCCTGCCGTGCATGCCCGCGAGCGCCCCCACGAGCCTCTTTGCCCCCCACTGTGGCCCCCCAGATGATCAGTGACTGGAATTCCGGCCCTTGGGCCGGTAGAAGTTGGACAGCCCTGGTCTAGCTTGTTGTCAACCTATGCAGCCTGAAAGACAGTTGTATCTGTCAAGTAGGAAATTTAGGTACCGCTTTATGCAGAGAGGCTAATTTAACTAATTTACAACACCATGAAACCTTCCAGCAGTGTGCAGAAGAATGAGGAAGTACTCCATCAAAGGACCCGGTGTCACAAGTGGACTGTGAAGCAGCAGCTCCCCCTGTGGCTGGAATCGAGCATACCCTCATGAAGCCAGAAAAGCTGGAATGTTAAATTGCCTCTGTGTCTGCCATCTATATGTGCATTGTAATCCGCCCTGAGTCCCTTGCGGGGTGAGGAGGACATAATATAAACACTGTAAATAAATAAATATATTTATAAAATTTAAACCCTCAGGATTCCCTAGCATTGGGCCAGGGAAGTTAAAGTGGTCTCAAACTGCACCAATTCTACAATGTAGCTGCACCCATGCTTCCAAATGAAACACGTACGTTGCAGGATGGATGCTGTTCCGCCAATTCCTTGGGGTTCGATAACTCTAAATAAGGAAAGCAATTCTCTGTTTCTGTCTCTATTTAGCCCTCTGACTGTGCTTCACTTGTTTAGGATCAAAAGTGGCAACAGCTCCAGGTGTTTTGGCTGGAGGGCAGATGCTTCAATCGTTGGAAAACAAGCGTTTAATTTTTAAACTCGAAAGTGCTCTATGAAGACGGCTGAGTTGGAGCAACAACCAGATGGGAAAACTGGTTCCGATCCTCCCATTGCAAAGGAGGGGAGGACATGCCATTTCCCTTTGCATCTCAGGTGCAGAACACCGTCTTGAAATCTTGGTATGAAATGTCGGGGCGCATTAGCACCAAGCGGCGAACATTTCACAGTTTATCCCATTGACAAAAGCTCAGTGAGTGTGAGGTCTGTTCACTAGGAAGTCCAGGCGCGATGGCTGCGTTCTTGGTTGTCACTCACAGGAGTTGACTGTCTACTTTTCTGACATCTGCTGCACATGGCGATGCCACCTATGGTGATGTTTCGGAGGATGTGGACAGCAGTGATTTAATTTATGGCTTGATGGGCAAGTTCCTCCATCTATCAATCCATCCATTTTGTTATTGAAAATGGATGGAGCAATTGAATTGCCTTGGAGGTGCCTTGCCTTGCCCCTTTGTTATATCTCCAGAGACCATCAGGGCACCTCATCCCCCGTTATCCCAAAGACCTAAGAGCCATCAAGGTGCCCAGGAATCCTATTATCCCAGAGTTGGAAACTAGGGATAATTTTCTCAAGTGCCCATGATCTCTCAGCCTTCCCTCATTCCATTTCCAGTCCATCCCACAGAGACAGGCATACCTGGCAACATACAGCTTCAAATTCATCCAATTACATTTTATTGAATTTTCTACCAGCCAATTAGTAGCTGAGATCCATGGACCGTTAAGCTTTCAGCCAATTAGCAGCAAGGAACAGCAGCCTTTCATCCAATGAAACTGTGTATTCTGGAGCTACACCAATTGTCTCTGTTTATGGGCCTGTTTTTATTGTTATGTTGTCTATGGCATTGAATTTTGCCAGAGTTGTAAGCCGCCTTGAGTCCCCCCCCGGGGTGAGAGAGGCGAGGTATAAATGAAGCAAATAAATCTATATCAATAAAAATGTAATGTTCATTTGTGGGACTAACATAACTCAAAAGCCACTGGACGAATTGGCACCAAATTTGGACACAATACACCTATCAGGCCAATGAGTGACCATCAGTCATAAAAACACTGAAAAACACAGCAAAAAAGACTTAAAAAGCCAAAAAATATAAAAAATACATTACAACACATGAACAAAACCACATATATATATACACGCAAAATACATATACACAGACGCATGGCTGGGAATAGCTAGTAAATAAACAAATGTTTTCAAGTGTGCATAGATTATCTATAAAATACCCATGACTATACTTGAAGGACACAATGTATTTTGGAATTGCAGTTCCCAGTGTCAGAGCTGTATAAATTGATTTATGTTCCCGCCTTTCATTGGACCAATTGGGAGCTCAATCAATGAAAACTTTATTACAGTCCCAAGATCCAATTGGCTCAGCGGTAAAAGGTGCAAAACTGCAAACAGATTAATAAACTGCTATAACTAATTAAATGCAAAACGACGTGCAGTACAAGATGTCTATGAAGAAGGGTAAGAACACTGCAAAAAGATGCAGGACAAGTTTCAGCCTGAGTCTAATGCAGGAAGTTGTCTTATTCTGGCTTCCTCAAAGAGAAACTTGGCAACAGGAAATTGTCTCCTAGCAAAAAATTACATGGCCATACAGCCTGAAACCAACCCAAGTTCAAGATAACCCTTCCTGGCTAGTTAAATCTTGCTGGGAAGGGTTACGTGGCCCTCTGTTGAAGATAGCTAATCACTCCCTTGAGCAAGGAGTGTTTCCAGAGGGACTGAAAGAGCCAATGGTGAGCCCGCTATTGAAGAAACCGGAGTTAGACCGTTCGGTTCCCCCCAGTTACTGCCCAGTGTCTAATTTACCGTTCCTGGGCAAGGCGATTGAGAGGGCAGTAGTGGGCCAGCTGCAGCAGTTCCTAGATGACACAGCCGGATTAGATCCCTACCAGTCCGACTTCCTTATTGGGCATGGGTCACCATCACAGACCAGCTCTGCTGCCAGCTGGATCAAGGGGGATCAGCGCTGCTCGTGCTATTAGATCTCACGGCAGCTTTTGACACCGTTGACCATGCATTGTTAACCCACTGTCTGGCCATGGCAGTTGTCAGGGAGACTGCCCTTAAATGGGTGTCCTCCTTTCTCCTTGATCGTGGCCAGCGAATGGAGAGGGGAGGTATGGTTTCTGAGAGGCTCCCCTTAAGTTGTGGGGTGCCTCAGGGAGCTATTCTCTCCTCTTTATTATTCAACATCTACACGCGACCCCTTGCTAAGTTGGTGCGGAGTTTTGGGTTGGAGTGTCATCAGTACGCTGATGACACCCAGATGGTGCTGAGGATGGATGGCCGACCAGACTCTGTACCCGATTGTTTCCAACAATGCCTTGAAGCTGTGATTGGTTGGCTACGTGCCAGTCGGTTGAGAGTGAACCCTTCGAAGACGGAGATCCTTTGGCTGGGTCACCCGGGTGGGTGTGAGCTCCGGCTGCCTGCTCTAGATGGCAAGGCATTACGCCCTTCATCTCTAGTAAAGAGCTTGGGGGTCCAGTTGGACCCGCTGCTGACGATGGAGGCTCAGGTCTCCACTGGCAGCAGATCTGCCTTTTACCATCTGTGGCAAGCGACCCTAGCCACGGTAATCCAGGCAACGGTCATCTCGAGGCTAGACTACTGTAACACCCTTTACATTGGTCTTCCTTTGTCAGTTATCCGGAAGCTCAAGCTGGTGCAGAATGCTGCAGCGAGACTCCTGGCTGGAGTACCGGCCAGTGCTCATATCACTCTAACCTTGCAGCGTCTGCACTGGTTACCAATTAAGCACTGGGTCATCTTCAAAGTGCTGGTATTGACCTTTCATGGTCTGGGGCCAGTGTACTTAAGGGAACGTCTACTCCCATATGTTCCCCAGAGATCCCTCCGTTCTAAGGACCTCAATCTCTTACAGATTCCGCCCTTACGGACCATCCGTCTGTCGTCAACTAGACAGAGAACCTTCTCTGTGGCTGCACCATGTTTGTGGAATAGCCTACCACCAGAAGTATGTTCAATCAGTGAGCTGTCGGCTTTCCGGAGAGCATGTAAAACCGCTTTGTTCCGGCAAGCATTTAGTCTATAAATATCCTGGGAAGGTGGAATTGTCCTATATGGAACTGTTTCTCAATTCATCTGTATCTATGCTCTTATGTGGTATCGTCTTAAATTTTATGTTTTATGCCTTTTGTTGGTAGTTCGACATACTGTAAACCGTCCTGAGCCAGCTGGAAAGGACAGTATACAAATCGAAATAATAAATAAATAAATAATTTGCTGAAGATGAAGATGCCTAACAATATGTATATGCAGGGCACTTGGGGAACAAGAAACATATGAATGAGAGTGCAGCTCACAGAAAACAACATCTCACAGTCTTTGTTTGATAGATGTAAGTACCATGTCAAAGCCCAGGTTAGATAAGAGGGAAGATGAAAGGCTGATAGAAGAGGCTTTTTTGAGATGATGATAAAGATTTTAAGGCAGTTCTCAGATGTCTAAGGTACTCTTCCAGTTTTAAAGTTACTGCACAAAGGCCATAGCTGCCTTCATGTACTAGTCCTATTTTCTAAGCTGTTTAACTTCAGCAGGAGTTAAGCTTGAACCAGCGCCTAGTGTAATCAGTCTGGGCTAGGTGGTGAACCAGACCTGAGCTCAGTCTGAAAACACTGTCCTTAAGCCAATATTTAAGGGCCCACCATCAAGCTCTTGTTGACGGAGGGATTTCCTTGGATTCTAGCAGCAAGACACAGGATGGCACACATTTGGAGAACTGGAAGACAACCCTCAAGAACTGGGATTGCTGCTGGTCTATTGGGAGCTGGAGTGATCGGGAGTATCTGAGATTTCGGACAGCAAGAAGTTTCCTTCCTCCATCCATCCATCCATCCATTTCCTCTTGTTAACAGATGTTCCATGCACTCCCTCTCTGCTGGATTGAGCTAAGTCTCATGACTTGACTCTCCCACATTTCTCAGAAACTGGCAGATGTGGCGTCCATTTCCAGGACGAGTGTCGCAAGGAAGGAGCTGGAGAACAGATGACAAACTCCTCCTTGAACATGTGTTTGTGCGTGTGTCGCGCTCCCCAGCTGCAAACAACATGTCCTTTTGTGTTGAGCACATATGGCCAGCTCTGTGTGTGCCAAGGAACAACTGGGAACAATCTGTGGGGCCCTTCCCAAAATGTTCAATGTGAGTGGCTTAGTTTGGAGAAACCATCACCATTCACATCGGAAACATGTTGCTTTTTTGAATTACGCTCTTGGCAATGTTTGGTGTATGAAAATTGTTGCGGGTAGAAGGAATGCTGTTTGATACCACGTTAACTGCCATGGAGTCCTTGGAGTGGTACTTTGAGCCTTCCTTGCCAAAGGAATAGCCAAACTACAAGATTCCATGATTCCATAACATTGAAGTATGGCCATCAAAACTGCATTCATTCTACAGTATAGATCAGGGGTGGGCAATTATTTTTTTCCAAGGGGCCACACGAGAGCCAAAAAATATTATGGAGGGCCGCACCTGAAGGCTGAACTTCATTCTAATCTACATTATTTATTTATTTATTTATTTATTTATTTACTATATTTACTATATATTACACATCATTAATATAAACATATTAATATATCAATAAATATTAATATATTATTAGTATTAATATAATAATAATTATATTATAGTATATATATAGACATTATAATATATTGAAATTATAATATAATATAACATTATTATATTATAGCATTTATTATATTATATTATTGTTATAAAATTATATAAAATAATAATAAAAACCACTAAAATAAAATAAAATAAAATTCAAGAAGACAAGGTGCGAACCAAGATGGAGGCTGACATCCTCAAGAGAGGAAGGATCCCAAGATGGAATGGCCCAATGGCCCCAGCCTAGAGGATGCCAAAGCGGACCTAGCCGCTGCAGCAGCAGAGCTGAGCAGAGCAGAGCAGCAGGCGATCGGAGACTGCAGGCCTCTGCACGCTCTTGCCCCCAGCCATTCCTGTAGCAACCCAGTTCTCTTTTGTGCCTGGGGGCATGGGGCGGCCCCGGGGGTCCCGATTGCATTAGGGCCAAATGCAGCTGATGAGGACATGGAAGAAGGGGATGATGAGGTAGCTGGGCCTTCCTCTCCCACAGAGAGCTTGGAATGGGATGATGGCTGGCCTGATGGGTATGACAGCTGGGAAAGCCAGGCTGACACTGAAAGTGCTGATTCAGATAATCAGTATGAGAAACCAGGTGGTTTCGGGTCGCAGGAAAGGGTTAGGGAGATAGCGGAGGATGAGCCCATGGAAGCTGAAAGGGAGTCTGGCTCTCATGAAGATAGCGACCCAGGTGCTGGGAGGCAAGGACGGAGCTTTGATAGGAGACGGAGCATTGAGTCTAGTAGGAGGGAATGGCACCGAAGCCTAGAGCGCCAGAGGAGCGCTAGGCCCCGTAGTACAGATTGGCGCCACAGCCTAGAGCGTCGGGGGTCTCACCAAGGGAATTAAGTATAGGATCCGTGGGAACGGATCCTCAGTTACTCGGCCACTTCTGATCTGAAGGGAGTGAAGCGAGTGAAGATCCACGGAGCCAGGACTGCGGCTCCTGCCTTGCCAAGAAGTTTCTTGGGCCTTGATTCCTTGAACTTTGCCTTGTTGAATTGCCACGGACCAAGTCTGTTTTGATCCGCATTGCATTCGCGGAACTTTTGCCAAGTTGTGCTTTTGGAGAGACTTTAGAACTTTACATCCTTTGGATTGCATTTGGATTTTTTTGGACAATTATCCTTTTCACCTGTTTCTTATTATTCAATAAATAGTTAGCTGATTACTGTCTCTGTGTGTGTGATTAAGGGGCTGGGCCGAGACCCTGCACCGTGACAGTTCCCCAGCTGATCGCTCTGCTATGGAGTGCCTGCCATCCCTGGAGGTGATCTGGGCCCAGCGATGTAAGGTGGCTAATTCAACCTGTCGACCCGGAAGACGATCAAGTCTTCCAGGTCGCCAGGGCGATCAGTCCCCGCAGGTCGCCGAGTGCTCCCGCTGCAGGCTCGGATCGCCTCCAGGGATGTCAGGCACTCCAAAGCCGCCGCTCCTCTGGCCTGTCTGCCGACACAGGCCCCACAGAACCCGCAATGGGATGGCGACAGCGGCACCCCTTCCTCTTGGCCCTGCCCCCGACGCCCTTCTCCCAGGGCCGGACAGAATCCGCAGGCCGTAGGTTGCCCACCCCTGGTATAGATGCACCCTTGGCTCATCTCAAGAGCTTGAACCAGCTTGAATTGAATGTTTCCATCACTATCCATTTTAACAATAACAACAATGACAACAATAATAGCAACAATAGCAACAATAACAACCATAACAACAATATCAATAACAACCATAACAGCAATAGCAACAATAACAACAAAAATAACAATAGCAAAACAACAACAACAACAGTATATTTGTTACCTTCCTCTCCTTACAGCTCATGGCAGAGTACAACAAGGTTCAAACAGACCGATAAAAGACAACACCATTAAAATACCTATAACAACAATATACACAAGAACAACACTCCTAACCTTTGGAGTGTCTTAAAACTCTAGCAAATGCAATGCTCAAAATAAATAACTATATGGAGAGTGAGAATGAGGGAGAAGTAATGAAGGAGTAATCTCCAGATGGGCAGCCATGCGTGGAAGCCCGCCTGCCTCGGCATGTGATCCGACTCAGCTCTGGGGCAAAAAGCATTGAGATAATTGGAGGGAAGGTCACGGGAAGCAAAGAAAGGAACGAGGGAAAAGCTTGAGAGGATGGAGCAGAAGCGACTGAAGAGAGATGGCAGGAGAAGGAGAGGAGGAGAAGGAAGGCAGAAGGGGGAACGCACAGGAATTTCCAGAGCATGTGTTTTGCATTTCGCTTATTGTCTTCTCCACAACTAGACATTCCTTCAAAGGAAGCTGAATCATCCAGGGATCTGTGCGATGCATGCAGACTTTGCAAAATAACAATTGTAGATATGCAGAGCCTGAAAATCCCAGCATTGAGCCATGATGGCTAAGGTAGTGTCAAAATTGCATTAAATCGACAGTGTAGATGCACCTCGGCGCAAGACGGTGCTTGGAAGGAACACCAGGGCAGAAAAGTAGGAATTCGTATGAACCCATCAATGAAGCTCCCCAAGAGATAACTGGAGCTGCTTTGGGGATCGAAAGCAAAAGTTTCCAAAAAAGGATGTCTCAGGGTTTATTTTTATTCCAAATTCCTCAGCAGCATGCCTTTCCGAAGTGAGCGGAATAGCCACTGATCATGAAAACATGCAGAGACATTGACACTGCTATTAAAAATGTATGGGAACTTTACACAAAACAAAATTAAAGAATTAGAGGAAGATAGTTACATCGGAACTCATTATTCCAAACTAGGAACAGTGCCCTGTATAATAATAATAATAATAATAATTATAAATAACTGTTTACTGGGGAGTTGTCCTTCTCTTCTTAGGGCGCGTGTGCCCGCTTTGTGCTGGTCAGTGACCGTAATAAAGTTTTGTTGTTGTAGTAGTAGTAATAATAATAATATACTTTGCATTGTCGAAGGCTTTTATGGCCAGAATCACTAGGTTGTTGTGTGATTCCGGGCTGTCTGGCCATATTCCAAAAGCATTCTCTCCTGACGTTTCGCCTGCATCTATGGAAGGCATCCTCAGAGGTTGTGAGGTCTGTTGGAGACTAAGAAAATTGGTTTTATACATCTGT
Organism: Anolis apletophallus; assembly: GCA_030556195.1. Classification (NCBI taxonomy): domain Eukaryota; kingdom Metazoa; phylum Chordata; class Lepidosauria; order Squamata; family Anolidae; genus Anolis; species Anolis apletophallus. The sequence goes on along the minus strand of JARBWK010000016.1, from coordinate 17,689,221 downwards.
GGATTGTCCAGGGTGAGAGGAAGAACTCTTAAATATTTTTTTTTTTTAAAAATAGTTTTATTAAGAAATTCAATAGTACAGAAAACCACAGTATAAAAACAGTATAGACATAGTAAGCAACACCAATTCATTTAGTTGCCTACTACAAATGAAAGAGAGAAATTGATTAGACGGGTAAAAGAAGACGTAGATAGTGGGAGAAGGGGTATAGGAATAAGATGGGGGGGAGGAGAGACAAAACAAGAAGGTTGGAAAGGAGGGTTTTTTTGCCTAATTTTAGCATTAGGCTGGAGAGAAGTGGTGAGAAGAAAAGTTTTGATCATCCTGATCAAAGAGTCAAAGCAAGAAGAAGGAAAAGAGATAAGAGTATAGCAGATTATAACAGAAATGTTGACTTCATATCTCATTACTTGAAATCAGTTTTGTTTCATTGCTTTGGTAGGTAATACTATTAGATTCTCAAGCCTTTTAAATTTATGTTTTCTTTCTCTTTGATAAAGTTTACAAAGGGGGTCCAGGTTTCATCATATTGTTTGGTAGTATTGTTCCGTAACAGACAAGTAAGTTTGTCCATTCCGTAACAGACAAGTAAGTTTGCTATTTCGAGCGATTTTATAATCCATTCATCTTCTTTCGGGATTTCTGACGATTTCCAGAGCCTAGCGTAGGTAATTCTTGCTGAAATAATGAGATATGTTAAAAGTTTGTCAATAGCTTTACTTTTGGATTGGCCCATGATGTTTAACAGATAGAACTCAGGTTTTTTCACCGAGTTGATTTGAAATATTTTTTGGATGTTCTCGTGAATCATATTCCAGTACGTGGTGGCAGATTTACAAGTCCATCACTGGTGGTAGAAAGTCCCTCTTCCTTTTTGGCATTTCCAGCAGATATCGTTATTGTTTTAATATATTTTTGACAATTGGTGGGGGGTGATATACCATCTAGAAAGAAGTCTTGTCTGTTGGAGCTAGGGGTGAATGTTTCAAATGGCCACCTTGATTAGCATTCGATGATCTGACAGTTTCAGGTGTGGCTTGTTACTGCCTGGAGGAATCCTTTGTTGAGAGGTGATTAGCTGTCCCTGATTGTTTCTTGTCTGGAGTTCCCCTGTGTTTCAGTGTTGTTCTTTATTTACTGTTATAATTTTAGAGTTTTTAAAATACTGGTAGCCAAATTTTGTTCAAACACCTTCCAACCTCCGAGGATGCCTGCCATAGATGCAGGTGAAATGTCAAGAGAGAATGCTTCTAGAATATGGCAATACAGCCCAAAAAACAGGCCCGGATCAATCCTTTTTGGTGCCTTAGGCCACACATTGGAGTCACGCCCCCGGGCCAATGCTGAGCATACGCGGCAGCAGCCCTAAGGGCGGGGCTTCCTTCCGCCTCTTCCTCCTCGCCGGGCACCCCTCCTTCCTTGAGTGAAGGAAGGAGGGGCGCCTGGCCCCGGCGCAAGCGAGGAGGAAGAAGCGGAGGGGAGGGGAGCTGCGTCAGAGGCCCTGTGATGCGGCTCCACTCCTCCTCTTGCTCCTTGCATGCCCCTCCTTCCTTCCTTGAATGAAGGAAGGAAGGAGGGGCGAGCGAGCGAGGAGCAAGAGGCGGCGCGGAGGGGAGCTGCGTCAGACGCCCTGTGACACGGCTCTGTTCCGCCTCTTGCTCCTCGCTCGCTCCTCCTTCCTTCCTCGAGTGAAGGAAGGAAGGAGGGGAGAGCGAGGAGCAAGAGGCAGAGCCACGTCACAGGGTGTCTGATGCAGCTCCCCTCCACTCCGCCTCTTGCTCCTCGCTCGCCCCTCCTTCCTCGAGTGAAGGCCTAGGGGTCTATGGCACTCCGTGCGCAGGCGCAGAAGCGCCCGAATATCAACCTTTTAAAAAAATAATAAAAATTGACGGGTCCGGATCTTGGCCTAGGGTGGCCTTATGGGTAATCCGGGCCTGCCAAAAAACCTACAACAACCTAGTAATACACTTTATTTATATTCTGCTCTTTATCCCTGAGGGGACTCGGAGCAGATTACAACATACACAAATAGGGAAACATTCAGTGCCTGGAATACAGTGGAATAACAATGACATACAAGTGCACAGAACAGGGGTAAAGGCTTCTCCAATCATCTTTGGCTTTCTGGAGGTGGCGCTCAACTCTGGCCATGGGGAGGTGCTCTTGTTCCATTTCCAAGCTGAGGAGCATGTTGTCCATAGGCACGTCCTGGCTGCATAGGTGCCTTTATTACTTTCCCACCGAAGTGACACTTATTGATCTACTCACATTTGCATGTTTTTAAACGGATCGTGGTTCAGCCAAAATGCACAAGCCTAATATACACAGGGGAAAAAATATATTCCATTAATTGCTCACGTTAATGCAAAGCTTAAAATTCTAGACTTCCGAACAGTTTGAAGCAGAGGTTATATTTTCCTCCAAAAACTCATCTTCTTCTCAAGATGAGAAATTGGATAAGAGCGCAAGGAGGAGGACTTCATGGGCTTTTGGCGATAATAATGATAAAAGCCACTTCATGGCACTGAGCGCTCTTTCGAGGAACTTTGTTTTTAAATCCCTCCCAGGCAATTGCTTACCTCTCAACATGGAGTGGCTTCTTGAAGAGTAAAATATCACCACAATGGCAAGTGAGCATCACATAATACTTTGAGCATCTGATAACTTCAGAAGGCGGCGTCATTGGCCTCCAGCTCACACTCTTCTTGAAACAAGAAAAGCAACAAAACAAGGCTTAAACTGGATTGTCTGCTTCCACATTGATAGAAATATGCCCCCAAAATGACTATTTTAAAACAAGAAGATGCAATGGGACAAATCTTGGGATTCCAGGCAGTGCCATTGTCCTGTTTGTAACAATGGAAAGAATAGTCACAAATATTCCAAAACTGGTTGAAAGGCATTTTGTTGTTGTTGTTTTTCAAATACCAAGAAACCCTGACAAGAATAACCCTGAACTGCTGAGAATAATTGCAGTTCAGGACTTATTCTGTACAAAATTTGTGTTTGCACAGAAAACAAGGAATTTTGTGCAGAATATATTTCTGTGCAGAAATATAACTCAAATTTTGTGGATTCGTGCAGAAAACAGCATTAGAAACTGCTTTTTTTGTCCTGTGAGAGTAAGTAATTGTGGTGTTCCAGCCTAGTGCCCATGGACAGACACCGGGGGTGCCAGCTGCCCAGGGTCAGAACGTGGATAATGGGTGGCCAGATGGGTACGAGACTGCAGATGAAGATTTAGCCTGGGATGATGGATGGTTACATGGGTATGGGCCTGAAGAGGGGGAGAATGATGACTCCATGGAAGTTTGTTCTGAATTAGACAGTGAGAGCCCCAGCAACCTTGATTCTCACGATAACTTTTCCACTCCCTTGCCAGGCGAGCATTCCGAGGATAGGGAGGACTGAGTTTCCCAACATGATAGCATTGCACCTGGGGCCGCTAATGAGGAGGAATTTGACAGGAGGGCCAGCATCCGATCCTCCCGGAAAGATTGGAGTTTGAGAAAGGGGGTGCGTTGGTCTCATAGAAAGTAGATTCCTTTATTAGATTGGGCTGGGAGGGTTTTCGCCAGACCTGAAGCTACGTTCAGCTTGGAAGGACTTGGGTCCTGGGTCTCAAGTTCCTGTCGTCCGCTGGAGCGGATTGTTTGCCTTTGCAACCTTGCTTTCCATGGGATTAATGCCAGTTTTCTCTACCACCGTTTTGGAACTATTTTTTAATTGCCTTTTGCCTTGGATTGAACGACCTTGCATCTTTAAACCTTTGAACTATTCTTTATTCTAAATAAAAGTACATTTATTGCATCTGCCTGGTGTGTGCAATCTAGGGGGGGGCTGTCCACGATCGGAGGTGCAACAGTAATATTTGGTAATATCTACATTTGGCATGGAATAATGCCAACATTGTGAATAATTTTCCAAACCAATAGCCTTTGAAGACTTTCTTGCATTAAGAAAAACATTTGCTGAAATCATTGCTTCTTTCCAACAAGAAGGAAATTATTGAAAGACATTTTAAACTTTGAATACGTTTAATGGTTTTCAACTGGGAATTTAAAGAAATGCTGTTTACACTTAATCCTGTTTTAATGTTTGCACATTTGTATATTTAAAATTGTATGCTTTTATATTAAGGCGCTTTAAGTCTCCTGTAGGAGAGCTAAAGTGCGGTATAAATACTAATAATATTTTCAAATATTCCCAACCTCAGTAGGAAAGGGGATCTAGACTAATATAGAAAATGACCAGCTGCTTCAAATTCTTTCAATAATGCTGACTTTCCACCCATTTTGCAAAGCATTCCTTTAGGGGGGAAGTAGGAATTATTTCTATATATATGAGGCATGGGCAATCCATGGTTCTGAACGGTTCTAAAGTATTTACAAAACTCAGGGGCGCTGGTGCTTTGCTTCTAAAGTACTGCTAAAGTTCTGGTGGTGAAAATTTCAGAACTCTAACAAAACTTTCAAAAATTTCATTATTATTTCATAATTGGCGATTTTTATGATAGAACCAATTAGGGGCTGTCATTTATAACAAAATTTTATGATAAGAGTATCATAAGAGGGAATCTATCATATCATGCATAGAGAGTCCAGTAGCCGTGAAAGAAATAAAAATTAAAGCAATAGATGAATTACTTGTTGACACCCCCCCTCTGTGTGTGTGTGTGTGTGTTTGTGTATACATACACATACACACAGGCATATAAACATTTGTATCAGTATTTATATATAGTGTGTATTTGCATGATGCATATATACATTTCTATCTGTATTTCTGCTTAATCTTTATGCACAAAAAATTGTACATTGAGAGAAAGGGTACAAAAATGTGCAGAAATGGTCATAATATCAAAACGTTACAAAACCTTTGGTAGCATTCACTCTTAGGAAGTGAAGATTTGCATCCATACATTATTATTATTATTATTATCCTGCTTTATCGCTATTAAAAGGAGAGTTTTTGGGACAAAGAGGAGCTGGGCATGCAATCAATCAGTACTGTGTCTTCCTGATCGCTTCTGGCTGCAAGGAAGCTGGATTGCGCTTTGCTGTGCAGCTAATGTTGGATGGCCGAAGATACTTTCTCTCTCTCTCTCTCTCTCTCTCTCTCTCTCTTTCCATATCCTGTATTCTCTATTCAATGGTATTTTTAGCCCTGAATTAGACACTCAAGCCTTTCAATTTGCCGGCTAAAAATAGCCTGCCCCATATTTCCTTGAATCACTTGCAGTGATGTATTTGCTGGCAACCTTTACCCAGGAAGGGCAGGGCACTTTCCCCAAGTCTCCAGCATTTCCAACACAATGCCAAAATGGAAGCGGAGCCCTTCATTCTATGATTAATGTGTGATCAAATTCAGAAACCAGAATAGTGGTCTTGTTTGCTGTGTACTTATTTTGTTATGTGTCTAATAATAATAATAGTAATAATAATAATAATAATAATAATGTAGGTTTCCGGCATTGTATACTTCTGCCGCTTCTGTGATCATTTTTATTTTGATTCTGTAGCCCACTTGTCGATGGATGTCCAGAATCAGCAGCATCCTTCCTTCTTGGCTTTTCTTCGTGAACGAAGACCCAGGAAGGACTCATCCCACCCCCTCCAAAAGCACGTTGATGACCAGTTGGATGTGTCCTTCAAGCCTGTGCAATTGATTTTTCTGGTGGAGCGCAGCATGCACAGAACTGGCCTCACCCTTTAAACCAAAGGTTCATCTGTCAGGGCCTAGCAAGCTTGGATGGTGGCAGCGAGATCCGCTGCTTTCTCTTAGATGGTTGACCTTGCAGGGTTAGATGAGCACCATCTGCCCAGGTTTGAAACCAGAGTTTTCCTTCTCCTAGGATGGTTGCCAAAAGGCTAGAGAGCCCATCCTGCTCTTTGATGCTCTTTGTCAGACCCTTCGATTGAGACCTGTCTGGCATGGGAGGCCCATAGCTCACAACTTCTTTAGGGTACGTAAGCCTCTCCCTCACAACAAGGAGGCGCCAACGGAGAGGTAGCAGCATCCACCGTGGTACTTTTTACCCTGGGTGTCGACCGAACCAGGATAGCCTTCATTTGGGTTTGTTTCTCCATAGTGTGAATGGGTGAGGTGCTCTTAGTTCCACTCCTCAGCTGAGATCTCTCTGGCTTGGTTGGACCTCCTGGGAGTTACACTACTGCCAGCACAGCTCCCAGCATCCTTGGAGCAGTTAAGCCCCCCACCACGACAAGGTAACATCCATCGGAGGGAACAAGCCATCAAAACAAATGCAATTAAGGCCAGGATCGAAGAATCAGCTGATGTGCAAGGAAGCGGATGAAACCATGGACCATCTCCTCAGTTGCCACATGAAAATCACACAGAAGGACTACAAACAGAGGCACAACTACATGGCCCAAAGGATTCATTGGAACTTATGTCACAAGTGGAAAGGTAGTGGAAAAATGAACATGCCAAAATCCTGTGGGACTTTCGAATCCAGACTGATGAAGTTTTGGAACACAATACAGCAGATTATTGATGTCACCATACCGGGTGACAGCCGCATTGAGGAAAAACGACAACAGGAAAAACTCAGCGATTCTCAGGACCTCAAAACCAAATTGCAAATGCTCTGGCATAAACCAGTACAGGTGGTCCCAGTGGTCATGGGCACACTGGGTGTCGTGCCAAAAGATCTCAGCTGGCATTTGAAAGCAATACACATTGACAAAATCACAACCTGTCTGCAAAAGGCCACCTGACTTGGATCTGTGTGCATCATTCGAAATTACACACAGTCCTAAACGCTTGGGAAGTGTTCGACTTGTGATTATTTTGATACAAAATCCAGCATAGTGTGGTGTTCCAGCCTGGTCAGCCCAGTGGTCAGAGTCAGGCACCAGGGGTCCCAGTTGATCAGGGGCAGTTGATGAATGGCCAGATGGGTATGGGTCTCCAAACAAGAGTTTGCAATGGGACAATGAATGGTTGGAGGGATATAGGACCGCAGATGAGTTTAATGAGAATTCCATGGAAGATGATTCTGAATCAGATTATGAAAGACCAGGTGGCTTTGGTTCCCAAGAGAGAGTTTCCACTCCCTTCCCAGATCAGCATTCCAGAGAAAGGGAGCTGCCTGGTTCTCACTCTGATAGTGAGCCAGCTGGGCCGACTAACGAGCCGGTGTTTGATAGGAGGGGGAGCATCAGAGATTCAAGGAAATCGTGGAATCTAAGGAAGGGGGTGAGATGGGTACCTCGAGACTAGCTTCCTTATTAGTCCTTGCTACCGGACTTTTAGTTAGATCTGAAGCCACGTTCAGCTTGATCACGTCTCACAGTCAAGTCTCCAAGTTCTAGCGGGACCGTTGGGGCGGTCTGGATTCCAGCTCATGGTAGCCGCCGTTGTGGTTTGTTTCAAGTACCTCGTTTGACTGCTGGAGCAATCTGCCTTGTTTTGGAACCTTGTTTTCCTTGGGACTTAAGCCATTTGGGCTTGCAGCTACAGAACTTTATTGGACTATTTTCGATTGCTATATTTTACTTCTTTGGACTATTCTTTATCCTTTATTCTAAATAAAAGAACATTTATTGCATCTGCCTGTGTGTGTGTGATCTAGGGGGGGCTGGCCGAGTTCTGAGGTGCAACACATAGAGATCTCATTCGCTGTGACATATTGTGTTTTTGTGTCAATAAAATAATAATAATAACAATAATAATAACGATGACGACAATGATGATTTTATTTTCTGCTCACCTTTCCTCATAGCTTGAAGCAGGTTACAGAATAATTGAAACACATCAGCGTTGTAAAAATACCACAAATACACAAACATTCTATAAAAGATACATATGTACTTCTATAAAATACATATTCAAATACACAAAATAGAGTTTAGGCAAAAGAAAGGACATGAGTCCAAATTGCGCAGTTCATCCAGGAATTCAAGTGCTTGGTGCTTGAAAATATTCAGGAAATAATATCCCAAAATCGTGTGTCGATTTTGCCCTTTTGTATCAGGAGTGCCATTTTACTATGCCGTTGTGTTTAATGGAACTTGAGCATCCATGGATTTGAGTATCCACCAAACTCTCTTGGATACCGAGGGCTTACCACACAAAAACTCATGCCATGGCCCCTAAAAGGTACAACCGGAAATATAGTCAATTTCAGGTAAAGAGCCAGATCTTTATCTGTATTGTGTGTTTGTGAAAACAGCCTTGAATCTTGTGTTGGGAGGAAGGTGGGATAGAAAATCAATCCCTTAATGACCGTCCTGAATAACCGGGGGCCATTTGTAAATGTATCTGCTTTTAGGATTAGATGGGATTTGGAATCTTTGGACTCTTGAGATCCTTGATGTATATCACAACCAAACAAGAACGGGGCTCAACAGCATTGTCATTAAAGGCTTTATTGCTGAGCAAAAGGGAAGAAGAGATGCTATTGCTCAGGTGGAGAGATACGCTGAGGACAAACGGGTGGGTGCACGGAGGAAGAGTGTTCTCAAATGTCACGCAAACATACACCTTGCGCAAACAAACACAGGGGAGGATTATATCCCGTGTTTGCTTTCAAGGCGGGAGAAATGTTGACTCAGGGAATGGCAGGAATGTTTGGCTGGGGAATTCACCATTGGGTGAAAGGCAAGGGAATGGGGGTGGAAGCCTACGAATTTCCACGAGTGTCTCCAAATGCCACCCCTTTATTTCCTTCCCATCTCTTTATTTAGAAGGAGCTGAATTTCTCCCAGAACTGGAATTGATCTGGTCTAGCTGGGATAGATACTGCACTCGATTGTGTGCAGTTGTCTTCAATTTTCAAAAGCATCTGCAGAAAGTTCGCCAGAAACTTATGTTTCTCTTTTTGCACTAAAGTGCATAATAATAATAATAATAAAGATAGGTAGATAGATAGATAACAAGATTAATAAACAGCTATCGTATTGGATCACACGTCAGTCACTTCCCAAGTGCTTAGGACTGTGCGTTGTATCGGCGAATAATGCATTCAGATCTGAGCAGGATCGCCTTTTGCAGCTGACAGGTGGTGATTTGGTCGGTGCCGATTGTGTTTAAATGCAGGTCAAGGTCTTGAGGCACTACACCCAGTGTGTTGAACCCCACTGGGATCCCCTTGACTGGCTTGTGCCAGAGTCTTTGCAGTTCATTCTTTAAATCCCCGTACCGTGTCAGCTTTTCCACTTCCTTCTTGTCCATTCTTCTGTTGCCTGGGATTGCAACATCAACGATCCATACTTTGTATTGTCGAAGGCTCACGGCCGGAATCACTGGGTTGTTGGAAGGTTTTTCGGACTGTATGGCCATGTTCTAGAAGCATTCTGACCTCACAACCTCTGAGGATGCCTGCCATAGTTGAAACGTCAGGAGAGAATGCTTCTCTGAGGATGCCTGCCATAGGTGAAACGTCAGGAGAGAATGCTTCTAGAACATGGCCAGGCAGCCCGAAAAAATACAAGAACCCAGATCCATACTTTGTCGTCGTCGTCATCGTCTCCCCCAATTGTGAGGTCAGGAGTCTTGGGCTCCAAAACTGTCCGTCTAAATTCGGAAGTCCCAGAGTAGCTTGACATGTTCATTTTCCGTAACATTTTCCGGCTTGTGATCCCACCAGATGGTATTTGTGGCTCAAGTTCCAGTGGATCATCTGAGCAATGTTGTTGTGCCTCTTCTTGCAGTCTATCTGTGCAATCTTCTTGCAGCAGCTGAGGGAGTGACCCATCATTTGACCTGCTTCCTTGCAGAGTCTACACTTGGGATCTATCATAAACTTTTCCATTTGATGGCATTGGTTCTAATGGCTTGTCCTAACGGCATTTGTTCTAATTGTTCTAACAAAAATTGTGTTACAGTGTTGTTATTATTATTATTATCATTTTTATCCCTCCTTTTTACTAAAAGATTGTGCAATTGGTTAGACTGCTGAGCTGTTGAAAGGTCGCTGGTTCATATCTGGGGAGAGAGGGGAGCTCCAACTGTTAGCCCCAGCCTCTGCCAACCTAGCAGTTCGAAAACATGCAAATGGATGGAGTTACATTTAAAAAGGTTCCTGTTCAACTAACAAATTCAAATTAAGAACAAACATACAGAACATATCTTGTTTGTAACTTGGGGGCTGCTTCTATATCTTGATTAAGACAACTTGAATCCTGGGGAGTGGGGTGAGCTCCTGTTGTCAGCCCCAGTTTCTGCCAACCTAGCAGTTCAAAATCATGAAAATGTGAGTAGATCAATAGACACCGCTCTGGCCAGAAGGTAACAGCACTCCATGCAGTGGCCACATGGAGGTGTCTACGGACTATGCCGGCTCTTCGGCATAGAAATGGAGATAAGCGCCAGAGTCCCAGAGTTAGACACGACTAGACTTTATGTCAGGGGAAAACCTTACCTTCATATCTAAGAAAGAATAAAGATATTTTTGCTTACTGAGGGTTGACAAGGAAGGTAGCAGCAGCTGCTTTGAGTCTCTTTTGGGAGCGATGAAGCAGGGTAATAATAATAATAATAATAGCCATTGAGAAGGCTCCCTTTTGAGTCTTCATCTGCTGTGTTGTCTGGTATTCTCAGGGTCTGGCTTGTGTCATACGGGGAGATATAGTCAGCCATATAGGGCTGTACAACTTTGAATTATGCACAAACTGGGAGCCACTGGGAGCCGCTCGGTCCTTGCTGCATTGCAAGCAGATGAGACAAGAGACTCTTGTGCAAAGTGCAGCAAAGCAAGCAGATGCACATGTGAAATAATTAAATTGGGTCGACCCAATTCACAGCCACGTTTCCATGTTCTCTCAAAGGGGTCTTTTGCAGCTCCATCGAAACCCCATATGGATGCAACTAAGGAGCCAACAAGAAAGCATGTGTCTCCTAAGCGAGACCACATTGCCTTCCACTGTGATCTTTCCCCCTTTCTCCCCGCTCAGCCCTTCCTTCCCTGGATTGAATTTAATACAGTTAATGGATCACACTGCAATTTAACAACAGCAAACACTCTCTGTTTTTATTGAAACCATCTCCGAAACCTCCCTCTATACAAAGCCCTCCCGGAGGGTCAACTTTGGCGAGTTCCACCACTGGGAAAAAGAGGCATGGATGAAATAAAACAGGAGGCTTCAGGTAGAGTGGGTGCATCTAGGGCAGACATAGGGTTTTACAATATAATATATGGGTACGGCCATGGAATGGAGGTGTGAACGGCTGTGTGATTGTTGTTGTTGCTCCTCCTTTTGGCCAGGGTTTCATACACATCTGGCACATGGATTGGGAGCAGCCTATGGATTCAAAGCCTGATGCCCCTGCCTATGCGTCTCTTTGTGGAGAGAAAAGCGGCATGTCAATAAACATAATAAACATAAACAAATAAACAAAAATATTTTATTTATTTATTTATTATTTGGACTTACTAGACCGCCCTTCCCGAGGCTCAGGGCGGTTTCCAACATATAAAATCACACAGGGATTCTAAAACATCATAAAACATTCCTAAAACCAACCACAGTGACATAAAATATCGCAATAGATCAGCACGAAGCTGATTTGCAATAGAGTACAGTAGCAACATGACTGAATGGAAAGATTATTAATTCAAACACTAGTTAGTAGCCGAAAGATTGCCTGAATAGCCAGGTTTTGCAAGACCTACGAAAGGCCATCAGGTCCCGCAGGGCCTGCGTCTCGGCTGGCAGAGAGTTCCACAAGGCCGGGGCGGCCACCAAGAACGCTCTCTGTCATGTGCTAGATAGTCTATAGGACTTCACACCTGGGACCTCGAGCAAGTTGTAACCCTCTGAGCGCAGTGATCTTCTGGGCGTATATGGGGTAAGCCGCTCCCTCAAGTACACTGGCCCCAAACCCTGTAAGGCCTTGAAAGTCAAGACTAACACTTTGTAGGAGATCCGGAATTTGATTGGTAACCAGTGCATTTCGCGCAGGAGAGGTGTTATGCGAGCTGTTCTAGTAGCTCCTAGCACAGTGCTTCTCAACCTTCCTAATGCTGCGAGCCCTTGATACAGTTCCTCATGTTGTGGTGACCCCTAACCATAACATTATTTTCATTGCTACTTCATAACTGTATTTTGTGTGTTGGGGGGGGGAGTGGGTTGATTTTGTCATTTGGAAATTGTAGATGCTGGGATTTATAGTTCACCTACAGTCAAAGAGCATTCTCAACTCACCAACGATGGAATTAAACCAAACTTGGAACACAAAACTCCCATGACCAACAGCAAATACTGGAATGTTTTGGTGGGCATTGACCTTGAGTTTGGTAGTTGTAGTTCACCTACATCCAGAGAGCACTATAGATTCAACAATGATGGATCTGGACCACACTTGACACGAATGCTCAATATACCCAAATGTGAAGACTGATGGAGTTTGGGGAAAATAGATATTGACATTTGGAAGTTGTAGTTGCTGGGATTTATAGTTCATCTACAATCAAAGAGCCCCTTGCACCCTACCAATGATAGAATTGGGTCAAAATTCCTACACAGAACCCTCATGCCTTGAAGGAACTAGCTGGCGTGAGCCTCCATCCCACCTCACACACTCTCCCTCAGACACACATGCGCATCATGCTGCCATGCGCCAAGCATGCCTGCTCTCCCCTTCCCACTTGGAGTCTCAGAATCAGCCCTCCCCTTGGCTGGGAGGCCTGCCAATCACAGCAGAGGAGAGCTTTAGGTGGGAGAATTTGCAGTCTGTTTCCAAAAAGAAAGAGAAGGAACAGCGGAGAGATCTTCAACCTCCTCTGCCAAAGGGCTTCCTAAGACCAGCAGAAATACATGTTTTCTGATGGTCTTTGGTGACCCCTCTGAAACCCTCTCGCAACCCCCCTGGGGGTCCCGACCCCCAGGTTGAGAAACACTGTCCTAGCAGAAGGCGAGCAGCCGCGTTCTGCACCAGTTTAAGTTTCCGGATCGCCGACAAAGGTAGGCCAATGTATAGCGTGTTACAGTAATCGAGCCTCGAGATGACCATAGCTTGGATAATGATGATGATGATATTCTGCCCAGAAGGCCATAAGACATAGGACTGAAGGTGTCAAGCAGATAATAGTCTGTTAGACAGAAACTCCATTGTACATTTCTGTGTGGAAAAATACAGTTCTAATAGACATGTGGTCACAGCATATTTCACTGAAAGGGTTAAGCGAGTGGTGGTGTGGAACTAGAAGGACATGAAAAGAAATTGAGACATGAGCATGTGACAGGTATGATGAGGGCTATGCAAATCATTATTGCCCTTGATTGATGATGACAAGACATAGAATCATAGAATCCTAGAGTGGGAAGAGATCTGGTGGGCCATCCAGTCCAACCACCTGACAAGAAGCAGGATAATCACATTCTCTCTTGCAATTTGGATGTCTTGCCATGATCTTCGGTTCTCGTTGGGTATTGTTGCTGTATGTCTTTGTATATGCCAATAGCAGATCCTGATATTTGAATAGCTGTACAAAAGCAACTAGTCGAGATTAAAGCCTCCAGTGTGAGTCTGGATGAAAGCCAGAGTTAAAGGGTCTTATTAAAACAGTGAGTGGGCAACAAGGTCAGAGGCTGTGCAGTAAATCTCTGCTAACTACAGATAAAAGACTCTGTGGTGTTTTGGTTTGAGTTAACCCTTGCTTTGAGACAATCAGTTCCATGTGCAGCATAGGGAGGACGTGATAGAAGTAACTATAAATCACATACCTACCCAACAGTTGTTTTGTTTATACCCTGACAAAAGATCCCATTGAGCTAACTGGGTTTTTAAAAAAGAAAAATGGAATCAGCATGTGGGCATTGCAGAAGGAAGCGCCCTTACCTCCCCATACAAAGATGTGATTTAAATCATGTTTTAACTTTTAATTTGTATGGTTTTATTTTGTTGTAAGCCGCCTTGAGTCCGCTTGTGGAGAAAGGCAGGGTAAAAATAAAATACATAAATAATGCTATGCTCTCCTGAAAGTCCCCAAGGTCTGAACATCCAAACAGAGCTTAAAACAGGGGTGGGCAATTATTTTTTCCAAGGGGCCACACGAGAGCCAAAAAATATTATGGAGGGCCGCACCTAAAGGCATCATGCCAATCTACATTATTTATTTATTTATTCACTTACTATATTTACTATATATTACACATCATTAATATTAACATATTAATATATCAAGAAATAGTCATATATTATAAGTATTAATATCATAATTGCCCGCCGGCATCCGTGCCACCCAAGGCCTCCTCCCGTTCAGGAGAGCAGTTAAGACATTGCTGTTCCAACAAGCCTTCGGAGTTAGCTAAACTTTAGCTCACACCGCCTAGCAGTCAGCCCACTGCGACTCCATTTGTTGCTTCAACTGTTCTAATTGTAATTCCATCTTAATGGTATTACTGTGGTTTATGAGTTATCTGACAATTGTATTTTACGAACTGTTGTAAGTCGCCCCGAGCCGTTGGGGGGGGGGGGGTGACAGACAAATGCGAAATAATAAATAAATAAATAAATATTATATTATAGTATATATATATATATAGGCATTATAATATATTGAAATTATAATATAATATAACATTATATTATATTATTTATTATAAAATTATTATACAATAATAATAAAAACCACTAAAATAAAATAATGCTTCCTTGTAGTCCCCTTCTCTGGAGGGTTTTATGCAGAGGCTTGATGGCCATCAGTAGGGGGTGCTTTGATTGTGTATCCCTGGGAGTTGGGCTGGATAGCCCTGGGGTCCCTTCCCTCTCGATGACTTCCTGTTCCCACCTTTCTAAAAACCTCCTGACAGCGAGCATTTCAGATTCGTGATGGAAAAGGAAGAGATCAAACCCCATTGAAAGGATGGGAAACTCAGGACCACACTTGGCACGAATCCTCAATATGCCCAAATGTGAACACTGGGGAAATTTGGGGAAAATAAACATTTGTGAGTTGGAATTGCTGGGATGTATAGTTCACTTATTAAGGATGCTTGGCGGTGGCAGCGGCGCTTGCTTCCTCCCTCCCTGGCTGCCTCCTCTTCTCCCCCCGCCTTCCCTCTCCTTCGGTCGCAGCGAGTGGTGAGCGGGCAGGGCGGGGTGAGTGGCGGGCAAGCCTGCCTGCCGGGGCCCTTAGGAGGGCTGGATAGAATCAGCCAAAGGGCCGCAGCCGGCCCCCGGGCCGTAGTTTGCCCACCCCTGGCTTAGAAGAATGGTTGCTGCAGGAGGGAAGAAGGAAAAGAGAATGAAGGAGACAAGATGCATGTGGAATCCCATTAAAGTAGGTCCATTGAACCAATAGTTGAATGATGGTCCAAAACATAGGTAAACCCCACTGATTTAATGTGGGGGACTGTAGGCAAGTCTCAAAGTACTTAGGTTCGTGCTGAAGTTGGTGGATGGATGGTAACTGAGCAGGGTGCATTCTTTGGTGTGTCCTTCTGTGATAAAGGGAGTATTATTTCCTTGTACATACATATAGACTCTGTTAACATGTGGTTCCCAAGTTAGTGGGGCAATAGATCCACTCCAGGTCTACATACAAGCCTTATAGGAATTCTTAAATGTGCTGAATATTATTCCTAGCTTCAGCACCTTGGAGAGTTGCTTTAAGATTAGCCACAATCAGGAATGAGTTAATTCATTCATTTATTGATTTTAAAAATTAACATCTTCCATTGTCTGGCCCCTAGGCCCTGATATATTACTTTTGTGGAAACTGTGTGTGTGAATGAGGGTGTGTGTATAGAAGCCAACAGCTCTTGCTTTATACAGTTCCAGCGGCGATTGCATATGTTCCTATATATCAGATGCAATTTGGAGACGGCACCAGAGAGATGTTCCAATTTTAGTGGTCTAATAATTTTGGCCTCAGATGCCAACATGCATTTTGGACTCTGCTTCACTTTAGAGTATGGATTGCAAAGCAACTATAAAAACAAGGGGGAGAGGGAGTGATTTCTTTGTTCCACTTCTCTGATCCTGGAGGAACACAGCTTAATGGAATCCATTGAGGCAAATAGCCCGAATAAACCCACACCATATTAACAAGATGCAAATTCCTCAGCTTCTATGTCTGGCGGAGACTTGAGCATCACGGTATTGACGTTTGGCTTTTCTGTTTCTATCTGACCAGTGTTTGGGTTTGTTCTTGTCTGGGTTCCTTCTCTCAAAGGAGAAGATTCCTTGCTATTTGCCTTTAGAAATAGGGAGACCTTGGGAATAAGAAGGCTGGCTCCTTATGAGGTCATGTTTAGACTAGGACCTCAGATATGGAAGGTCCATGCCCAGCGAGCTTTTACACTAAGGCAGTGTTTTTCAACCTGTTTTGAGCCACGGCACATTTTTTACATTTACAAAATCCTGAGGCACACCACCAACCAAAATGACACTCTAACACAGTAATACATATAGTTAATATGTTTTTGAATGTATTTATACACTCAGTGTGAAACCTGGGCCTGTTTTGATGGCAGGAATGGCAGAAAGACACACACAAAGGTCTTGCTCAACAGCTGGGAGTTATAGTTCACCCGCAATCAAAGAGAATTCTGAACTCCACCAATGATGGAATGGAATCAAAGTTCCCACACAGAACTCCCATAACCAAGAGAAAATACTATAAGAGTTTGGTGGGCATTGACCTTGAGTTTTGGAGTTGTAGTTCACCTATATCCAGAGAGCACTGTGGAGGGGAGGGAGGAATACGTGGGGCGAGTTTGCGCAGTAGCGCCCGCACGGGTCACGTCTTCCTCCCTCACCCCTCCCGCAGAAGCGGCAGCGTGAGCAAAGCGAGGCAAAGTGAGCAGAGCGAGGCTGGGAAGAAGGGAGCCCGAGTGGAGAAGAAAAAGTGTTTGGCAGGAGGGGGAAGAAAGGGTATTGGAGGTTCCAGTTTCCCACGGCACACCTGATGATCGCTCACGGCACACTAGTGTGCCACGGCACACTGGCTGGGAAACACTGGCTTAATGGAATCCATTGAGGCAAATAGCCCGAATAAACCCACACCATATTAACAGGATGCAAATTCCTCAGCTTCTATGTCTGGCGGAGGCTTGAGCATCACGGTATTGACGTTTGGCTTTTCTTTTTCTATCTGACTAGTGTTTGGGTTTGTTCTTGTCTGGGTCCCTTCTCCCAATGGATAAGATTCCTTGCTATTTGCCTTTAGAAATATGGAGACCTTGGGAATAAGAAGGCTGGCTCCTTATGAGGTCAAATTTAGACTAGGACTTCGGATATGGAAGGTCCATGCCCGGCGAGCTTTTACACTAAGGCACGAAGTTCCAGGTTGAAGAACACACTCACTAGGTGACGACAAACTCACAGAGGTTTATTCAATCTGGAGAGAATGGATGCCAAAATGGACAAGCATAACATGAAATACAGAGACAAGAAGGTTTGTAAACATGACCGCTATTCAAACTTCCTACTCCATCTGCTCAGGAAGGAAGTGATGATTCTTGTAGCTTGCTCAGGCAGAAATCATATAACTAATATATTTGATAGATATAAGGGTAAATAAGAGGGCCAAGGATACAAGATGGGCAAAACAGTTACAAGGAAAGGTAAATACAATTGAAGGGTAGAGAAAGGAGATTCGCTGCTGCACTGATACGTATCAATGCATATCTGTGGACCTTTAATTTAAAAAAATTAAAAATGAACTTAAAGGGAGAGTTGTGGTTGCTGGTTTGTCAATTTTGTCCTTTGCTAGAGTCCCAGAGGTTCAACAGAGAAGGGAAAGAAAATAGTTCAATTCTGTTGTGTCTCAAACCGGAAACGTGCCCCCCCCCCCTAGACCACACACACACAAACGGCTCTATAAACTACTTTATTTAGAATAATATAGTCCAAAAAGGCAAAGGTATGAAGCAAAAGCAAGTCCCAAGGTAAAACTGGAAAGGTTTTCCAAAACGGAGTAAAACCCAACTGATTTCAACATGACGCTGAGACTGCAATTGTATGTTTTTAATTGTTAATTGGTTATTATATGGTTTTAGGGGGGGGTTGCCTTGTTGCTGTGTTGTATTGAGGGCAGAGACTGCCTGTGTAAACCGTCCCAAGTGGCCTTCGGGCTGAGAGGGGCGGTATAGAAATGTGACAAATAAATAAATAAATAAAGCAATCCAAAACGAAGGCAGGCCACTCCAGCGGCCGAAAACAGGAACTTTCTAGGCAAACCGAAACAACGGTCAACAAGGAACTTGGAGCACCAGGGCAAGTCCGCCCCAGCAATATCTTGAACTTAGAGTCTTGGTGCAGAGAAACATTCACTCCAAACGTAGCTTACAGTCTGTTGGACTTTTCCCATAGCCAGTCTTAAAAGCAAATCTATTTTCTGTGAGTCCACTGAATCCCGTGTCTCATATTCCAATCTCTCCTCCTAGATCGGATATTCGCCCTTCTATCAAAATTAGCCTGCTTGTTAGTCTCACCAGGTGGACTACTATCTTGGTGGGACAGTTCATCCTCCCTAACTCCCTGGGCCCCAGCTGGCAAAGAAGATGGTTTCCTGTGAGAGTCAAGGTCAAAATAATTCTCACTGGCAGTTTCAAAGCTTATTTCCATAGAATCTTCATTAACCCCTTCCTCAGGCCAATTCCCATGCAACCAATCATTATCCCAAGATAGGTCTGCATCCATAGACGTGTCCACCTCAGGCCATTCATCCTCCTCATCCTGGGCCTGATCCTCTGGCACCATTGGTACCAGACTTGGCCCACTTGACTGGGTGGTCACACTAAGAGGCTGGGAAACCACAAATTCATTCTGGTGCCCTTGGAGGACTATAAATCATCAGGGTGGGGTGCTGTATTTATCAACACTTAGATATGGAAAAGATTGAGTCTCTATTCTTCTCTGTAGGCAGTCTCCAAAATATAGATTTTGGGTTGTGTGGACCAGCATTTTGGGTTTGTTCTGTTCTGGGTCCCTTCTTCCAATGGAGAAGGTTCCTTGCTATTTGCCTTTAGAAATCAGGAGACCTTGGGAATTAGAAGGCTGGCTCCTTATGAGGTCAAATTTAGACTAGGACCACAGATACAGAGGGTCCATGCCTGGTGAGTGTTTGCGCTAAGGGACAAAATTCCAGGTTGAAAAACACACTCATTAGGTTAAGACAAATCACAGAGGTTTTTTTCAATCTGGGCAGAATGGATGCCAAGATGTACAAGAGTTGTGGCTGCTGGTTTGTCTGCCAATCTTGCCCTTTTCTAGAGTCCTGGAGGTTCAATGGAGAAGGGAAGGAAAATAGTTCATTTCATTCTGGTGCCCTTGGAGGACTATAAATCATTAGGGTGGGGTGCTATATTACCTACACAATGCTTTAGGTATGTTTTCACCTCACGTTGGATTCTTTAGCATTCATGTATACTGCTAGTTCTATTTATTACTCTGTATAGGCAACCGTTATGCCATACTACTGTATTATGTTCCACCTTTATATTTTACCTTAGATATAATGCGGAATTATATGCTCCGTTGTTATCGTTTAACTAAGGACACGTCGAAAAGGCCTTGATAAAGACCCTCGAAAGGGTCGAAATGGGAGCAGGATCCTGGGGTACATACATCCTCGTCGGCCTGAGTTCGACTTTACTGTATTTCTTCATTTATTTACACCGCCATATCAATGGATACATATTGGATTAGCCCTATTGTGTGGCGAAGTTTATAATTTACCCTTTTGGATTAGCTACATTGGGTAGCGAAGACCACTTGAGTTCTACCATAGAAAAAGTTGGCCTGATTGATTTCAACAGGCAACGTGGAACTACATCGTTTCTAGCTTCTTCTCATAGACAAAGACATTTTGGTCGTGAGTCTTATATTGTTTTGATTGTTCACTCACTTTGTGTATGACCACAGCTCAAATTGATGTGTATAAGAATATAGAAGCTAACAAAGTATAGTGTATATTGGTTCTTTAGCCTACTGTTTGTGATTTGGGGTGCTATATTCATCAACACTTAGATATGCAAAAGGTTGAGTCTCTATTCTTCTTTGTCGGCAGTCTCCAAAATATAGATTTTGGGCTGTGTGTTGGACCCTACACTTAAGTCGCTATCATTTTCGTCATCTCACTGCAACAGTTCCAGTGCTCCTAGCTTTGGACTCTGTGTCCTCCTTTCTGTACTGAAACTGCTGAACCATGGAAATATCTGGGTTTCCCCCTCTTTTCATTCTATTATACCAACCCTCCTCCCCCTTAAGCTCTCTTTCTGTGCAATTGTCTCCAATTTAGACTCTTTCTCATCCAAGCTCTCAGAGGCAGGCGAGATCTGCTCAAGCGCTCTAGGCTTGTGGGCCTGATTTATTCCATGCCAACCCTTTTGTAGCCGGGAATCAGCACCGAAGGCCCTGGTACCTGCCTTGCCAAAGCTGCTTTTCAAAAGGCCTGGAATCAAAGCAGACTTTTTTCTTACCTCCGCGTTCCCTATAACGAATCGCAAACTGTTTCCATTTGTCCGTAGCCAGCACGCTGTTCCTCCTAATGCGCTAAGCTTCCCAACATGATGTTTAGCACATGTTCACTTGCCGGGGCCCCCTTCCCCAGCTCAAAGGCAGCCTTATACTTTGCAAATGGGATGAAACCACGGTGAGTCCTCTTGGCTCCTTGGCCTTTTTCCCGCGGCACTCGAGACGGTGCCAGAACCTTTATGGTACCTTCCAAGTCCTTATGCGCGTCAGCCGCCTTGCCAGGAAAACTGGGAAAGATGAAAGCAAGCCCATAAAGGAGGAACTACTGTGAACTGAAGCATATCCTCAGAGGGAGAGAGTTACCTGCAGGGTTTTCCTAGCCTTCGACCTTGCAAGGCATGATTGGACCCTGGTCCTCCCCTTTGCTCGCAGGAAAAGTCATGCTGTTTGAAAGACTGCAGGAAGCCTGTGAGGGATGAAGGAAGCAGGGATAAATCTTGACAGGAAGGGGAATGGTTGGCAAGCAGAGGCAGGTTTGGGTCTCTTATGCTCCCCGTTCTCCCACTTGAATCTCACAGGGCCATGGATGTCCTCCTTGGGGTTATTAAGGACACCAAGGGCACTATGTAACAAAAATGGAAAAATGTTCTGTTCCTGTTTTGAAAGTGTTATTTCCTGTTTAATTGTGCATTATTAACTTTGAAAGTAGCTGTTCTACTTCAGAAACTTCACTTTTGTGGCTGTCGCAAAACTATGTTAACTTGGTTGAGATATTCATTGAGAATCCATAGCAAAATTACTACAGTCACAAGCGCAGCTGATGGGAACAAGGGAGAGGGCCTACCTTCTTGGTGGTGGCCCCTCAGTTTTGGAATGCCCTCCCCAGGGAGACCCCCACACTGTCCCACTTTTGGAATGAGTTGAAGACTTGGACAAACCTTTGAGAATGCCTAACTCTAATGGCCCACAATTAATGACAGCGCTGCAATTTTGTCCCATTACGTAGTTCATGAGCTACAACTTGCACTATCCCATTCCTCTGTTCCTGGTTACGGTTGGCCATGTGTTATGACAGTTCTCACCATAGGTTATTAGGTGTTGTTTTGAGTTTAAATAATTGTTTTATACATTTGTGGTTTTATCTTTTATTGCATTGTGTGTTTATTTTTTGCGTTGTTTCAGGTACATTGTGCCGTATATAAGCCACCCTGAGTCCCTTCGGGGAGATGGAGGAGGGGTACAAAAATTAAGTTGTTGTTGTTATGATAGAAGGATGACCTGCGAAAACAAAGTTTTTGCAATTTGATAAACTTTCCCCATGATAGAACCAATTAGGAAATGACATTTATAACCTAGGAACAAAAAAGTGCTACATAGTGTAATTCAGTGTTTCCCAACCTTTTTGGAGCCACAGCACACCTTTTACATTTACAAAATACTGGGGCACACCTCTAACCAAAATGACACAAAATGACACTCTAACACAGTAATACATATAGTTAATATGTTTTTTAATGTATTTATACACTCAGTGTGAAACCTGGGCCTGTTTCGATGAACACAACATAGATATCCTGGCAGGAATGGCAGAAAGACATACACGAAGGTCTTGCTCAACAGCTGTCAGTCATGGGAAAACTTCGACCCTCTGGGTGCTTTGGACTTCAACTCCCACCATTCCTAACAGCCTAAGTGGCTGAGGGGGGGGGGAGTGCCTGAGGCTGCTAGGAATGGTGGGAGTTGGAGTCCAAAACACCTGGAAGGTCCAAGTTTGCCCATGCCAGCTTTTCAATTCCATCGCCACATCTATCTTCAGCCTCTGGCAGTTTGAATATATGTGACTACGTGATTTTCTGCCTTGTCGCTATGATTATGGTGCTGCTTCTTTAAATTGTCCGGAAACTGACTGTGCTATTGTGCAGATCCCGGAACTGACATTGGATAACATTGTGAGGATACACTTTGTTTTTTGCACTCACTTCCGTGATTTCATCAAATATCACGAGTTTTCCGTAGAGGAGCGCTCCGTGAACTCGCTACTTCCTGGTTCGCAACTCCTCCGCTCTCTGTGGCGACTATGCCGAACGACCTTATGTAAGACTTTTGATTTTCTCCAGCAGGATTGGGTACTTTGAATGTGTTTTTTTTTGCGTATGATTATGTATGATTAATTGTGCATTTTGTACTGTGATGTAGCGGCGCTCCTTTAATAAATAAGGGTATTGGAGGTTCCAATTTCCCACGGCACACCTGAAGATCGTTCACGGCACACTAGTGTGCCCCGGCACACTGGTTGGGAAGCACTGGTGTAATTCAACACGGGCATATCCAACCGTCCCATCCCACGTGCTTTTTGTTGCTTTCTCCAGTTATATCCCAATTCCTGAGCTCAAAAGACAATCTCTGATCATGATCATCTTTTCCATCCCTTTTTCAAGGATTTCTGAGACACTTCCCTAATGATTTGTGACAGACGCAGACAGGATGTCCCCTCACTTCATGGGAAGGGCTCCGTTAAACATTGCTATCCCTCTGTTTTCAAGATGTCTAGAAACGGGGAGCAACAGCATAGGATAATGTCTCAGGCCAGTCCTGAAGCGAATGTAGCCTGGCAAAGAAAAAGCTTGATCCAGCCAACTCAAGGTACAAGAGGGAAAGATGAAAAGGAAGGAAAAGCAGGATGGGAAATAAACACCGACACATTTTTGTTTGTCTGCCCTCTTTACCAGGGAACATCAAAAGAGTTTTCAGTGCTCTTCTCAAATTAGTCAAGGTACATCTGTCTCCAGAGACGCGGCCTGAAGGTCCTCCTCCAAAGCCCCCGAGCAATTACTCTATTTTTCAGGCAGAGCAATTATTCTGTTTATTTATTTTCCATTTCCAGATTAGAATAGTCTCTCACGGCAGGCTAAAAGAGGAAACACCGCCGACGCCCATGAATTCTCTCCACTTAAGAGAGTCATTATCACCAAGGTTGAACAAACTCCGGCGAGGAGACGTTCTCCTTAGTTTGGAAGTGGGATAGGGCCACCCAAAAACAGGGGTGCGGTTTCTGTGTTTCGTGGGCGAGGCCGGACAGGAATGTTTCTCTTATGATTTAAGAAGACAATGAATATGCCCCAAATGACCTCCAAAGCACCCTCTGGTGGCATTTCCACCAGTCTGGCTCTGCAGGCCTCCGTGGATTGAGGCTGAACCCAAGCAGGATTCCAGGCATAGCAGACAGTCTGGTGCCATCGGAGCCGGAGGAGGCTGGAAGCCCCATTATGGCACCAGCAGAACCTGGTTCATTCTTGGTAGTCACAGCAGGTGGTGTAACCCGCCTCGAGCTGCAGAGAGAGGTGGGTAAGAAATAAAACTATTATTATTATTATTTGAAACACAACAAGATGTGTTCACAGCAAACAAGATCTCTATCCTGGCTGTTGTATTGGATCACACATTGAACACTTCCCAAGTGTCTAGGACTTGTGCTGCTGAACTGCTGACCTAAAGGTTGGCAGTTCAAATCCGTGAGATGGGGTGAGCTTCCATCTGTCACCTCCAGTTCCTGCCAACCTAGCAGTTCAAAAACATGCAAATGTGAGTATATAACTGCCAACCCTGGATGGCGAGGCACTACGCCCGTCACCATCTGTAAAAAGCCTGGGTGTTCATTTGGACCTTCAGCTGTCAATGGAGACCCAAATCTCCACTGTCAGCAGAATCGCATTCTTCCATCTGCGACAGGCGAAGCGTTTGGCCCCCTATTTGTCCTGGAACGACCTAGCCATGGTAATCCAAGCCACAGTCATCTCAAGACTTGACTACTGTAACACTCTTTACATTGGCCTACCCATGACTGTGATCCGGAAGCTTAAGCTAGTGCAGAATGCCATAGCTCAGCTACTCGCAGGGGAGCCTGTGATGTGCCGTATTACTCCAATCCTGCGGGATCTGCACTGGCTCCCAATTGAATGCCAGATCACGTTCAAGGTGTTAGTTCTTACTTTAAAGGCCTTATATGGTCTGGGGCCAGTGTACCTACGGGATCGCCTGATTCCATATAACCCCCTGAGATCACTACATTCAGAAGCTTCGAACCTTCTAACTATCCCCAATGTAAAGTCCTTTCATTTGACTTCTACTAGATGGCGAGCTTTTTCCATCATCACTCCTACTTTGTGGAACACATTGCCTCCGGAGATGCGGGCTCTGCGAAGCCTATACTCGTTTTGCAGAGCATGCAAGACATTCCTTTGTTAGACAAGCTTTTGAATGCTGTTGATTTTTATCTGAGTCCATTGTGTTTGTTTGAATTTTACTGTTTTATTGTATTGTATTGCTGCGCCCGTACCTTGGGAAGTCTGATCTAGCTACGGTGGTCCACGCTCTGGTCACATCTCGAATAGATTACTGCAATGCACTCTATGTGGGGCTGCCTTTGAAGACAGTTCGGAAATTGCAATTAGTCCAGCAGGCGGCAGCCAGATTACTAACGGGAGCTACATACAGGGAGCATACCACCCCCCTGTTGTGTCAACTCCACTGGCTGCCTGTCCAATTCCGAGCTCAATTCAAAGTGCTGGTTTTGACCTTTAAAGCTCTATACGGTTCTGGCCCATCTTACTTGTCCGAACGCATCAGCCGTTACATCCCACCTCGTAATCTAAGATCATCTGGGGAGGCCCTGCTCTCACTCCCGCCTATTTCTCAAATGTGGCTGGTGGGGACGAGGGATAGGGCCTTCTCGGTGGTGGCTCCCCGCCTGTGGAATGCGCTCCCTATTGATGTACAATCCACCTCATCCCTCCTGGCATTCAGGAAAAAGTAAAATCCTGGCTGTGGGACCAGGCGTTTGCACACCAGCACAAGGCAGCACTTTAGATGGGATTTTAATGGAAAGTGGATGGATAGGGCCAATGCTTTTATGGACAGAACATTGTTTTAATCTGGAATGAATGTGTATTATGTTTAGGTAATTGTATTTTAATGTATTTTAATTGTTGAAGGGTTCTGGGGTCTTATATTGTTACTGTGTGGGCATCGAATTGCGCCTTACTGTAAGCCGCTCTGAGTCCCCCCTCGGGGGTTGAGAAGAGCGGGGTAAAACCCTGAAATAAATAAATAGATAAATAAATATTTTATCTATCTTGTGTTTTGATTCATAATGTTGTAAACCGCCCCGAGCCGTTGGGAGTGGCGGTGTACAAATCTAATAAATAAATAGGTACCACTTTGGTGGGAAAAAGGCAGAGAGACGCTCCAAGCAATCTTGCCAGCCACACAATCTGGAAGTGACAACACAGGCTTCTTGGCTTAAAAAAGGAGGGAAGCACCTCCCAGAGGCAGAGAGGAGCACCACCTCTAGAAGCCAGAAATGAAAGGAGAAGCCTTTGTTTGTTTTTGTCTGTCCCATTGTATGTGATTGTAAAGGCAATGAATGTTTGCCTATGTCTACTCTAAATGCTGTAATTCACTCTGAGTCCCCTAGGGGAGAAGGGCAGAATATAAATAAAGTGTATTATTATTATTATTATCATTATTAGGCAAAATTATATTTTTTGGTAAAGGGACTGTAACAAAGTTATAATCTATAGATATAATAAAAGTCAGTGTTTGCGGAGGAATATGTGCCAGCGTTTCGATTGGCTCCCAATGCAGGATCATTTGCATAATGGTCTGATTTGCCAGCCACCCAACATTCCGAAATTCTATCTGCCAGAGGGGGGGGTGTCGCCCAGCCTCTACATTCTAACAACATGATTGGTTGCCACTGAGGGACATTTGCCACTGACAGACAATTTGCATAAATGACTGTGATAGGCCAGCAAAACAGAATGCAACTGAATGCTTGCGAACAGTGCATATAGCCATTGATTGGCGACAGTTGACAGTTTTTTTCCATTGACAGTTGACAGTTTTTTTCAGTTGGCAATAGAATGTTCATTTTCTGAGGGGATTTCACTACAGGCACTACTAGCATTACAAGCTAGGCCCAAAAATAGACATACATCCTTCCAGCCAAAGGTGAAAACACCCCTTTTCCCAACAGGCCTCAGCCTGAATTGACAGTAAGGCTTCCTAGGCCTCAGCCTGCATTGACAGTACGGCTTCCTAGGCCTCAGCCTGCATTGACAGTAAGGTTTCCTAGGCCTCAGCCTGCATTGACAGTACAACTTCCTAGGCCTCAGCCTAAATTGACAGTAAAGATTCCTAGGCCTCCGCCTGCATTGACAGTAAGGCTTCCTATGCCTCAGCCTCAACTGACAGTAAGGCTTCCTAGGCCTCAGCCTCAATTGACAGTAAGGCTTCCTAGGCCTCAGCCTGCATTGACAGTAAGGCTTCCTAGGCCTCAGCCTGAATTGACAGTAAGGCTTCCTAGGCCTCAGCCTGAATGGACAGTAAGGCTTCCTAGGCCTCAGCCTGCATTGACAGTAAGGCTTCCTAGGCCTCAGCCTCAACTGACAGTAAGGCTTCCTAGGCCTCAGCCTCAATTGACAGTAAGGCTTCCTAGGCCTCAGCCTCAATTGACAGTAAGGCTTCCTAGGCCTCAGCCTGCATTGACAGTAAGGCTTCCTAGGCCTCGGCCTAAATGGACAGTAAGGCTTCCTAGGCCTCAGCCTGAATGGACAATAAGGCTTCCTAGGCCTCAGCCTGAATGGACAATAAGGCTTCCTAGGCCTCAGCCCATTTCAAATAACCCGGGCACCGCTGGGTCCCAAAGCTAGTTTACATATAAAACCAAATAAAACATAACAACAACAACATCTCACACTATTCAAAATAGAAACCAAAGGGCCAGGAAAGGCTCGACTCCCCCGTAAATATAAGACATTGGGCTATAAAGACTTCTCCTTTCTCCTGGGCAAAACCCTGTTGCCAACAGAGCAGCCGTTTTAAGGTTTCCCCCCTTCATTGTTTTCCCCACAGTAAGCACCCATCATAATACCTTCCAACCCCCACTCAATATAAAATAACTTTATTAGCTTTAAAGAATTATTAGCTTTAAAGCTCTAAAGATTTTTACGGTAATTTCGAACAGATGTCTGAAGACAGCTTCGGTCTCCTCATCTGCTTAGTTTTAACCCATCTTGGAGCCACCGCGGAGCTCCCAAGGCTGAGATCATCACTTGGCCTCGCTTTGGGAAGGATCGCGGGGAATGCAGACGATGAGGATACGGAGAAAGAAACCCACGCTCTTTCCAGAAGGAACTAGCTCTAGCAGATGGCTATTTGGCGTCTCTTTCTCAGATCTGGATCAGGGACCCGTTTTGCAAAAGCCGGGATATCAAGTGGCTCCAGCGCTTGTTAGAAAACAAAACAGATGCAACTACGTTGTTTTATGACCTAACTGGGTGGAATTGGGGATTTTATTTATTTTATTTTTTTGGTCTTAGCACAAAATAGATTTTATTTTATTTTTAGCCTACGATTCTCCAGATATAAAGGATTCAATTCACTTTTTATCGTCTTTCAGAAAGATCAGCAAATATTGGATGATTACGGACAAACATGGGAAGAAGGCCATTGTCTTTTTTTAGGCCCCTTCTACACTGCCTAATAATAATAATAATAATAATAATACACTTTGTTTATTTTCTCCTATATCTCTCTGAGGGGACTCAGAGCTGATTCCAGTATACACATATATAGACAAACATTCAATGCCTTTATACAGTGAATAACAATGACATACAATACACAAACAAAGGCAAAGGTTTCCCTTTCCATCTTCGGCGTCTGGATGCTCAATTCTGGCCACCGGGAGGTGCTATTCTTCTATTTTTCTATGCTGAGAAGCCTGTTGTCTGTAGACCCTCCTGGTTGTGATTGCTAGCATGACTGCATGGGAGCCTTTTACCTTCCCACCGAGGTGGTACCTATTGACCTACTCATATTACATGTTTTCGAACTGCTACTTTGGCAGAAGCTAGGGCTAACAGCAGGAGCTCACCCAACCCGTGGCTTTGAACTGCCAACCTTCCAATCAGCAGGTCTTCTGTAGCTAATGGTTTAACTTGCTGTGGTACTGTGGCCCCTGTGGTGTCCCAGCCGAGTGGTCAGAGACAGGCACCGGGGGTCCCAGTTTCCCTGGATCAGAATGGGGATAATGGGTGGCCAGATGGATATGGGTCTGCAGATGAAGAATTAGCATGGGACGATGGATGGTTACATGGATATGGGCCTGAAGATGAGGATAGCAATGAGTTCATGGAGGTGAGTTCTGAAGTTGATAGTGAGAGACCGAGCGACCTTGATTCTCACGAGAGCTTCTCTACTCCCTTGCCAGATGAGCAGGCCAGGGAATGGGAGGATTCGGTTTCTCAGGATGATAATGCTGCACCTGGGGCCGCTAATGAGATGGAATTTGACAAAAGGGCCAGCATTCGAGCTTCTAGGAAAGATTGGGGCCTGAGAAAGGGGGTATGTTGGGCACATAGGAAATCGTTTCTTTATTAGATTGTGCCCGGGTGATTCTAGTCAGACCTGAAGCTACGTTCAGTTTGGAAAGGACTATCGTTCATGTCTCCAAGTTCACGGAACCGCCGGAGCGGTTGGTCTCAAGTTTTGCGTTGACCGCAAGAAGCGGTTTGTCTTGTCTACGGACTCTCTCTTTGCTCAAGTACTTTTGCGTTCATTGGGATTTAAGCCAATTGGGCTTACTGTTTAAGAACTTCATTGGACTATTTTTGGATTTGCTGTGATTGCTTTATTTTCACATCTTTGGACTATCTTTTATTCTAAATAAAATTACATTTATTGCATCCGCCTGGTGTGTGTGATCTGGGGGGGGGGGGAGGGCTGCCAGCGTTCTGAGGTGCAACAGCCCCTGATAAAAACTGATAATCCACATTATCTGCTCTGTACTAGATTATATGAGTCTACACTGACATATAATCCAGTTCAAGGCAGATAATCTGGATTTTATATGGCAGTGCAGAAGCAGCCTTCATCATGGGAGGAGGATCTTCCCTGGTTGCGTTTCCCAATGTGTTCTCACATATTCGTCCTATTGCTAGTGTTTCTAAACGCATGCTGGTAGGTGTATGTACATCAATATGCCGCTACAACTGTATTTCTTTCTTTTCTCGATGATCTCCTCAATTTTCTTACTGATGTACAAGGACAAGGAATAATTCATTTAGCTGAAGTCATTAATTTTTGAAGATATCCCAAAACTGCACTGACTTAGATCGGAAGCTGGGCTAATTGTCCATGATGGCTTTGAACAGTTGCTGTCTGTTTCAGCTTGCGTCAAAATACGTTGTTCGCAACGGGAGCAAGTTGCGCGTTTCTTGCTCCATCAGGTGGAACCGACGGTTGCAAAAGAACCCGTCTTGATGTGACCTGGATTCCTGCCATCTCTGTCCTTGGCTCCTGCCTTGAGATGCAGAGGATCTGAAGAGATGCAGCTCTTCCCTGACAGCAGGCCTGTGCAGTCAATGAAATAAATGTTTCAATACTCATTACAAAATTAGGGAGTGGGGGGTGGAATCATTTCTAAAGTATTTCCTAAACTGGACGGGGTCCGTATCATAACTAGAACTTGCTACAATTATAGACTATATTTACCACTGGTTACCATTCATGCATTCAAGGGGATTTCGGGCTCCATTAATCTACCAAGAAAGAGACACTTGCAGGCAGTCAATGAGCTGGCACTAAATTATCTTTATGGGCCTTTCTGATAGAAATTGTGTTTTACTTTGGCTCGTTTGCATGGCCCTCTTTGGGAGACTTGGAGATCTATTATGTGAGGATACAGCAAATAGGGGGCGAAACTGCATTGGGGTATGTCCAAAGAAATCCCAATTGTTTTCAAATGACTAATGGGATTTGAGGTCAGAGTTTGGCCCTCCCTCCCATTAAATGGATTGACAATGGGCTGTTAAGCCCTCAAAGGGGGCAACTTGGCCTTCAGAGAAACAAATTGTGTTTATGGCCAGGAAGACAGAGCAAAATGAGTTACGATCTCGCAGAAGATTGTAACTCTCGCAGAACTCTCGCAGAACTCAAGCCAAGCTTTTCTTTGGGCCAAACCTTCTTTCCAAAGTAACCATAATGAAGTAGCAACTTTTTCATGACATTTCATTAAATAATTGTGCCAATGGGAAAACTTCGGGGGCTCCCTCATTGTTAGAGCTATCAGCATGAAACTTGCTACGATTGTAGAACACATTTACCACTGCTTGCCCACCAAGGATGTTTTGCTCATCCACTGATTTTGGGGGGTATTTTCAAAGTTTTTACAAACACCATTTTAATATAATTTTTTCTATACAATGACACAAGATAACGGGATCATTTCCCCTCAAGTTTCAGAAAAATACACACATCTACTGATTTTTGGGAAATTTTATAAAGTTTTGACAAAGCCACAACAGCTATCCCCTTGGATGTCTATGTCTGTATGACACCCTGTGGTGTTCCAGCCTAGTGGTCATAGACAGACACCGGGGGTCCCAACTGCCCCAGGGGTTCCAGCTGCCCAGGGTCAGAACGGGGATGATGGGTGGCCAGATGGGTACGAGACTGCAGATGAAGATTTAGCCTGGGATGATGGATATGGGTATGGGCCTAAGGTTGGGGATAATGATGACTCCATGGAAGTTAGTTCTGAATTCGACAGTGAGAGGCCCAGCGACCTTGATACTCACGAGAATTTCTCCACTCCCTTGCCGGGCGAGCATTCTGAGGATAGGGAGGATCGAGTTTCCCAGATTGATAGCGATGAACCTGGGGCCGCTAATGAGGAGGAATTTGACAGGAGGACCAGCATCCATCCTCCCGGAGAGATTGGAGTTGGAGAAAGGTCACATAGAAAATAGATTCTTTTATTAGACCGGGCTGGGAGGGTTTTCGCCAGACCTGAAGCTACGTTCAGCTTGGAAGGACTCATGCTCAAGACTCTAAGTTTCCGTTTGACCGCAGGAGCGGTTTGCCTTGTTATCGTATCTTGTTCCTTGGGATTTAAGTCAGATTGACTTGCCAGCTACAGAACTTTATTGGACTATCCTTGGATTTATTCGAGTTGCCTTGCATCTTCCAACTTTTGGACTATTACTTATTCTAAATAAACATACATTTATTGCATCTGCCTGGTGTGTGTGATCTAGGGGGGCTGTCCGCGATCTGAGGTGGAACACACCCAAAACAACATACCCGTAGAACTTCAGCTTGGAGATTTCCTCCCAGTTCAGCACAGATTTACTTACTATCAGTCCTCTGTGGATTTAATAATTCATTGTAAACTGTGTGGTTGGCTGGCTGCTGGCAACAGCCCTCCCCTCTTATGATTGGGGTTTTCTGATGCTGAGCAGGATTCTGAGAAATGTAGTTGAGGGCAGGGCCTTTTGCATTCTTTGTCATAGGGCTCCTCGCCTCCCCAAATTACATTTTCCAGAATGTTGTGCTTTCTCAATCTCTTTCCCAGCTCACTCAGCTCTTTCATAGAGGAATGGCGGCCTCTTTGGCTTTGCCTCATTTGCTTGCGTTGAAAATGAAACTGACTTTGGGAGACTTCTGAGTCTTACAGAACATAAACGAAAAGTATTGGTTGAGTGTTATGATTCTTACTTTTTGCATGGGTGCCCCTGCCTTGTGTTTTTTTCCATAATATTTCTTCATATATACAAATCTTACAAAATAGATCCCATATCCAAAACATAAATTATTTTCTGTTTAGCCCTACTCCCTGATCAATTGAAGGCAATTCTGCACTGTCTCTTTTGTGACCTGAAACCCCAGTGGGTCGGCCTTCAACACAACTCCTTTGCCTCAAGTTTCTAGATTCTCTCCATGTCCTGTAGTCCCAGGGGGTCTTTACTTTACTCAGCATGACATGCCTTGATCAGAAGTCTGTTGTGCACCTAAGTCCCCCCCCCCCCGGTGAAATGGGAACTTTTCTCCAATGTGTTGATGAACCCTGCAAGGATCCAGAGGGACTTATTATTATTGTAAAGGAAGAGCTCCAAATGTGAAATCACTATGAAAAGGTGACCTTAAGGCCCCTAACAAGGATGTCAATTGCACTTTGCTGGGAAACAGAAATCTAAATGAGCCGAGATTGCTGACCCGTGGAGCGTGCAACAGTGCCGGACGTGCGCGGAAATCATGTCTCGACGTTAAAGGGAAGAACATTGCTCCTGCAATACAGCAGGAAGCCCCATCCTCCCTGCTTTCCATGCGCCTTTCTCAATCTCTTGGGAGAACATGTATCCAATGAAGTGCCTGAAATGATGCAGAGCAACAGCAGCACGGATACGAACGCTCAGGTCACAGCACCGGGAGAAGTGATGCGATTATCAGCCTCCGACAAGAGGCGCTTAATTGACCATGAGCAGCGCTGCATTTTGCAAATGTGAGTGGCATTCGATGGCCCACAATGGATGGGTTCTGTTTCAATCATCAGAGGATCTGGGGAGGAAGAGAGATACTGGCACCTGGTCTCTTGACATATTCCAATTGTGCTCTTTCGCTTGACATGGCCAAGTGCAAACAAGCACATTCCCTGAAGAGACCCAAGGCCCCCGAAGATTGCTGCCCTGATTTGCAGCCCTGGGATATCGGAGGAATGTTTCCTTTTCATAACTGGGAAATAAATGGATTACAGCAACGAGACCAGCTCTCCGGGGGGAACGGCTTCGCGCATTTGCATGCACTGATAAAGTCATTAGAGAAAGTAGTGCATCTTTGGGGTTTTTTATATTTTAAAAAGGACACATCGCTATGAGAAAAGCAAACAGGCAAAATACCCAAACATCTTAGCCTACTTTTTTCTCTAGTTAGGCAGCAAAAGAAGGTTGCAGCACGAAGCGAAACGAGGGCATTCTCTCCCTGAAATACAACTAACCGACCTCAAAGTGGAAATGCATTTGTGTCTCCAAATTTCTAGCACTGAGGAGAGCGAAATGCCGTTGTGTTTGTATGGGTGCAGTCATGTGTTGCCTAGTGCCATGCTGTGGTTATCCAGTTGACTGAATCCTAGAGAAAGGGGGTTATTGTTTCCCAAGTGCCCTCTTGTTTTGTCCAGATATTTGCAGAGTCGACACCTGGAAAGCCTACCTTTCCCTTTTCCTCCAGGCTTTCCATTTGTTTGAGCTCTGACGGTGGTTCCACTCTACTTACTCAGGCTTTGCTGCTTCCATTAGGCCCTTTGTGCGATTTCAATAGCGGCGTGCACGTTTAATTGTATTTTGGTTAAATCCAAGCCCCCCTGCCGCGTTCTTCAAAGTGCAGCGTATATTTTCTAAAACGGACGAATCAATTAGCAGATCAATATGCGGCATAGAAATGACTGTACCACCAGCCTGCGTTTTCCCATTAGATGAGTTTCCTTCCCTTTTAGGGACTAAAAAAGATAAATTGGTCGTTTCTTGCATCTCCTGGAGGGAGGCAATGTTCCTCATGATGCCAAGATAAATATCAAAAGAAATATGCCTGCAATTCCTGCACAAAATAACAGCCTTCTCCCCATCTTAAGGCTTATTTCTTTCTTTATTTATTTCCAGCGTTTATACCCCGCTTCTTCTCAACCCCCGAGGGGGGGGACTCAGAGCGGCCTAACAACGGCAACGATTTGATGCCACACAGTATACATAATAAACAACAGTTAAGATTAAAATACTTTAAAAATACAACTAGAATTAAATACATTAAAATACAATTAACATTAAAACATCATGTACATTCATCACAGTTAAAACAATATTCCATCCATAAGCCTTAGATCTTATCCACCAATTTGTCATCTGACCAATCTAAAGTGCCATATCATGCTAAAGTGCAAACGCTTGGTCCCATAACCAGGATATCACTCTTTTTCTGAATGCCAGGAGGGATGAAGCTGATCGAATATCAATAGGGAGTGTGTTCCACAGACGGGGGGCCACCACTGAGAAGGCCCTGTCCCTTGTCCCCACCAACCGCATTTGAGAAGTAGGCGGGAGCCTCCCCGGATGACCTTAAGGTTCAAGATGGGACGTAGCGGTTGATGCGTTCGGACAAGTAGGCTGGGCCAGAACCGTATAGAGCTTCAAAGGTCAAAACCAGCACTTTGAATTGAGCTCGGAATTGGACAGGCAGCCAGTGGAGCTGACACAACAGGGGGTGGTATGCTCCCTGTATGTAGCGCTCCAGTTAGTAATCTGGCTGCCGCCCATTGGACTAGTTGTAATTTCCGAACTGTCTTCAAAGGCAGCCCCATGTAGAGTGCGTTGCAGTAATCTATTCGGGATGTGACCAGAGCGTGGACGACCGTAGCCAGATCAGACTTCCCAAGGTACGGGCGCAGCTGGCGCATGAGTCTTAACTGTGCAAAAGCTCCCCTGGCCACTGCCGAGACCTGGGGTTCCAGGCTCAGCGATGAGTCCAGGATCACTCCCAGGCTGCTAACCTGCGTCTTCAGGGGGAGTGTAACCCCATTCAACACAGGCTGTAACCCTATGCCCTGTTCGGCCTTTCGACTGACCAGGAGGACCAGGAGGACCTCCTTTCTGACAGGTGGGAAGTCTGGACAGCCTCCTTGCTGACAGGTGGGAAGGAGTGACAGATCTGGACGTCATCTGCGTACAGATAACACCTTACTCCGAAACCCTGAATGATCTCTCCCAGCGGTTTCATGTAGATGTTAAATAACATCGGGGACAGTACTGAACCTTGAGGGGCTTAGGCTTGAATGGTATGTAGTACATAAGTTAAGAGAAGCCTTCCTCTTTTGGATTTGCAGTTGTTGAAAAACAAGAAGCAGAGAGCACAAGTCTCATTCTCTGCAAGATGAAGGCTGAGATAAATATGTTGGAAGTTTTCTAGGAAGCAACTGTTGTGGCTGCTTTCCATACTAAGGATTGCATCCAGGAATGGAAGCTGTATTGGCATGGAAAAGACAGGAAGCCTCGATCTCTTCCAATAATGTTGGGGATTCCAGGGTTATCAAACCACCGTCATTGTGAAGGAAACACCCATCAAGTGAGATAATTCACATCTGCTTCATCTTCCTTAAGCATTCCCAACCAAGTTTCTGTGCAACTTGGCTTGTCGAATGAAAAACACATCCAAACATGTAACATAGGAAGGTGCTTTGGAGGCCAGACAGAAGCGGTTGGTTTGGGTCCTTCCCAAAATGAAATGGGATTTCCCATAAAACTCATAGATCTGAAGAGGGTTTGCTGAAGGCTCCATCCAGACACTGGAAAGGCATCACAATCCGTACAGAATCCAGCTGTTGTCTTAAATAAATATACATGACACTCCCTGATAGAAATGCAGCTCAAGGCTTTGAAGGAGGCATTCGTGTGTGATATTGTTATGCAGGGTTGCACACTGGAGATGGATGCCCATGAAAGTGGATGTACAGTTCAAATTATGAGTGCAGATTTGGTTGCACATGCATTTGGACAACCACAATGCAACTTTATGAGCAAAAAAAGTTTCCATGGACAACCGTGGACAACATTGGATTGCCATGACACAGCTCTATGAGTGAGAAGTTGCATTGGACAACCATGGTTAGCACTGGACTGCTATGATGCAACTCTATGAGTAAGAAGTTGCATTGGAGAACTATGGATTGCATTGGATTGCCATAATGCAACTGTCTGAGCAAGCAAGAGATAGCATTGGACCACCATGATGCAACTTTGAGAAAAAAGTTACATTGGACAACAATGGACATCATTGGAATGCCATGATGTAACTCTATGAGCAAGAAGTTTCATTGGACAACCATGGACTTCACTGGACCACCACGATGCAACTCTGATTTGGACAACCATGGGCAACACTGAACCACCATGATGCAACTCTATGAGCAAGAAGTTTCAATGGACAACCATGGACAGCATTGGACTACCATGATGCAACTCTATGAGCAAGAAGTTTCATTGGACAACCATGGACTTCACTGGACCGCCATGATGCAACTCTAAGAGAAAAATGTTGCATTGGAAAACAATGGATCACCATGATGCAACTCTATGAGCAAGAAGTTTCATTGGACAACCATGGACTGCACTGGACCGCCATGATGCAACTCTGATTTGGACAACCATGGGCAACACTGAACCACCATGATGCAACTCTATGAGCAAGAAGTTTCAATGGACAACCATGGACAGCATTGGACTACCATGATGCAACTCTATGAGCAAGAATTTGGACAACCATGGGCAACAACAACCATGGGCAGCATTGAACCACCATGATGCAATTGAACCACCATGATGCAACTCTATGAGCAAGAAGTTTCATTGGACAACCATGGACCTGAGTTTCACTCTGATTTGGACAACCATGGGCAACACTGAACCACCATGATGCAACTCTATGAGCAAGAAGTTTCAATGGACAACCATGCAACTCTATGAGCAAGAAGTTTCATTTTCATTGACTACCATGACAACCATGGACCACTATGATGCAGTTCCAATGGACAACCATGGACAGCATTGGACTACCATGATGCAACTCTATGAGCAAGAAGTTTCATTGGACAACCCTGGACAGCATTGGACTACCATGATGCAACTCTGATTTGGACAACCATGGGCAACACTGAACCACCATGATGCAACTCTATGAGCAAGAAGTTTCAATGGACAACCCTGGACAGCATTGGACTACCATGATGCAACTCTGTTTTGGACAATCATGGGCAACACTGAACCACCATGATGCAACTCTATGAGCAAGAAGTTTCATTGGACAACCCTGGACAGCATTGGACTACCATGATGCAACTCTGATTTGGACAACCATGGGCAACACTGAACCACCATGATGCAACTCTATGAGCAAGAAGTTTCATTGGACAACCCTGGACAGCATTGGACTACCATGATGCAATTCTGATTTGGACAACCATGGGCAACACTGAACCACCATGATGCAACTCTATGAGCAAGAAGCTACACTACACTCAGTTCTTTGTTGGATGAAATCTTTGTTGGTGGCCATTCAGCAAATCACCATCTCAAGTTGGAGTCCCCCACCAATCCCACCCTAATTATTATTTTGAAAAAAGTTCATTGGCCCAGTCCCTTATCCTCAAAGTAACACTTCGACATAGCTAGCAATGCCTTTGAGGAATACCAATGCTCTCATATGTAGCCTTCACATTGCCCCAGATGTTTACTCCAGGAAGGGACTCTTCCAGATTGGCCTTAGATTCCTCTTTCCACTCAACTATGGCCTCATGCTGCCGTTTGCATTGATTCCTTCACTTGCAGAGCCTGGCTTTAGCAAACTGTGCCTCCTCCTCTGCTGTCCTTCAGAGGGAAGCGAAACCAGCCTTCTTAATTGGAGCCAATTTCCTCAGGTTAGCAGACGGGATTAGCAGTAGCTGTGGCCCAGACTTCAGGAGAGCCTGAAACATTTTGGCAGCACTGGCCGCCTTGGAGATGCCTTTGCGAGAAGGACAGCGCCAAGAGCCTCCTGGGAACATGTGTTTCTCCTGAACCATCAGAGGCTGTCTGCTACTTTATTAAAACTTGTCTCTCAATGAAACGAGAGATAATTAAATTTCCGCTCATCACGGTTCCTACTTCCTGCCCTGCTTCCCTTAGAAATATCCCAGAGCCAAATCTCAGCCAGAGCAACCAGGAACAAGCTGCTGAAAATACATTTTTTGGTGACAGAGGCAGCTGCGGAGGCAGGCGCATGTCTCCCAATACAGCTTTCTGCCAATTAATAGATTTATTCAATCATTTTAATTATGTAATGTTTAATATTTCTATGTTTAATTCTATTTTAATGTTTATATGTGTTATGTTTTTAATTCACACATTGTTAGGGTTTTTAATGTTAGCCATGTCGAGTCTCTCTTGACAGGAATAATAATAATAATAATAATAGAAATACTTACTGTGTGATATAAATATAGCTAGCAATTATTGTCTCTGTAATTGCTTATTGTATAGCTTTCTGGAAAGGTTGGACAGGCTGTCCCCAAATTACAAACAAGGTTTG
Organism: Anolis apletophallus; assembly: GCA_030556195.1. Lineage (NCBI taxonomy): Eukaryota > Metazoa > Chordata > Lepidosauria > Squamata > Anolidae > Anolis > Anolis apletophallus. The sequence goes on along the minus strand of JARBWK010000016.1, from coordinate 17,650,884 downwards.
CTCTGAAGTAGGATTTGTTTGTAAGCCAGTACAGGGACATTTTAAAGTGTAACTTCAGCCAATCCCCACGTTAGCATAGGCGAATCTGTGCTTAAGTCCGTCCAGCAGTTCACCTACCTTGGAAGCATCATCTCTTCAGACACCAAGATTGATAAAGAGATGGATCACAGATTAGCAAAGGCATATAGTGCATTTGGAAGGCTTCACAGAAGAGTCTGGAGCAACAAGCACCTGAGGCAAAGTACCAAAATCAATGTGTACAGAGCTATCGTGCTGTCTATTCTCCTAAATGGGTCTGAAACATGGGTCACCTATCGCCAACACCTACGACTCCTCGAACGCTTTCATCAGCGCTGTCTTCACACAATCCTAAATATACACTGGACTGACTATGTGACTAATGTTGCTGTCCTTGAGCAAGCAGGGATCACCAGCATTGAGGCCATGCTATTGAGAACACGGCTGCGCTGGGCAGGGCACGTCTCTAGGATGGAGGACCACCGCCTCCCAAAGATACTACTCTATGGTGAACTCGCCACAGGTCAGCGCAAGAGAGGCACCCCCAAAAAGAGATACAAAGTTTCCCCCATATCAAACAAGGCACCACCTACTTTCTCACACCCGCCCCAACAGTAACTCTGGTTATATTTATTTCTGCTGATATCTGATCTTCCCCTTTTTCATTTATCATCAAAGGCACGCACTGCTCCTATGATGTGACAGAGAATCTACAAGGGAAGGGAGAGAATAAAGGTGGTAATTGGGTGGGATTTTGCACCGCTCGGAGTAAAGCGGCCTACATTTCGCCGTGTTTGTCTGTGTTATTTTATTTCCTTGCCGGTGATACTCCAAGGGCCGCACGACCCGCAAAGATGTCTTCACTGACGAACCCTCCCTGTTGGATTCTGGACCCGAATACGAAGTTGGCATTTAAGATGTTGATTGAGCCTTCATTCTAATGAAGTTACCCTCTCCCCCTCTACCCGCTTTCTTCTCCTTGTGACAAGAAAGTAATTTGGAGAGATATTTTTTTAAAAAAACCATTCAGGGAAAAGTCAGGATATGAAATTTTAATTGCCACCTTGTGAAATGAGGTTCCCTCGCCAAAATGACTGGAGGAAGGCTTTCTTCCATCCGGGGAAAGGAAAATAAAAAATGAAGTTATCCGAACTTGTCCTGGCAGCAGCTCTGCGGCACTTGGGTTGATGTTTGTTTACAAATGCTTCCATGTCGTTCAATGACAAGCGCACAGCACCCACTGCAACAATTCCAAATGAGGAAAAAAATTAAAAGGGAAAAAAGACTGAAGCTGGGCAAGGTGGAGATGGTCCAACTGGGGTTGCGCTCATCTTGAAGGATCTGCATCTACACTGTAGAAGTAATGCAGTTTGACACCACTTTAACCAACATGGCTTATTACTGTGGAAACTTAGGAGTTGTAGTCTTTAGAATGCTGGGTCCTCACCAAACTACAACTGGTAGGATTCCATAGCATTAAGTCTTCTTTGGCAGACCTCAAAGAAGAAGACGGCATATATATACGCTATCGTACTGATGGTAGCTTGTTCAACTTATTCCGTCTGAGAGCTTGCACTAAGACTCTAAACTATCTAGTCCGTGAGCTGCTTTTTGCTGACGATGCTGCCCTTGTCACCCATTCAGAAGAAGCCCTGCAGCGCCTAACATCCTGCTTTGCAACAGCTGCAGAGCTGTTTGGGCTGAAAACGGAAGTCCTCTACCAGCCCGCACCACAGGAAGAACACCATCATCCCCACGTCAGCATAGGCAAATCTGTGCTTAAGTCCATTCAGCAGTTCACCTACCTGGGAAGCATCATCTCTTCAGACACCAAGATTGACAAAGAGATAGATCACAGATTAACAAAGGCATATAGTGCATTTGGAAAGCTTCACAAAAGAGTCTGGAGCAACAAGCACCTGAGGCAAAGCACCAAAATCAATGTGTACAGAGCTATCGTACTGTCTATTCTCCTCTATAGGTCTGAAACATGGGTCACCTATCGCCAACACCTACAACTCCTTGAACGCTTTCATCAATCCTAAATATACACTGGACCGACTATGTGACGAATGTTGCTGTCCTTGAGCAAGCAGGGATCACCAGCATTGAGGTCATGCTATTGAGAACACAGCTGCGCTGGGCAGGGCACGTCTCTAGGATAGAGGACCACCGCCTCCCAAAGATACTACTCTATGGTGAACTCGCCATGGGTCAGCGCAAAAGAGGAACCCCCCAAAAGAGATATAAGGACTCCCTGAAACAACATCTCAAGCTCGGTCGGATTGATCACCAACAATGGTCCACCCTGGCCTCACATCGGGAGGCATGGAGATGCACTATCCACAATGCTGCGGCCTCTTTTGAGAAGACATGCCGTATGGGTCTCGAAGAGAAACGACAACACAGAAAGACCTGCAACTTGGAAACAACATCACCCAAGGAGACTTTCTGCTGTGCTTTCTGCAACCAAACTTGCCTATCTCAGATTGGCCTTTTTAGTCATCAACGTGCTTGTAAAAAGCATGGGATGAGTCCTTCCTAAGAATCTTTGTTCGCGAAGTAATGCTGAGAGAAGTCACGTCAGTTAATGTGGTGTCAAGTTGCATTAATTCCACAGTGTAGATGGATCCAAAGTCTATTGTCCAAGGTGCTTTGATGCTAGATGTCCAAGTGGATGATGGCCTCAAAAGTGCTTCAGAGAATTATGCTCAATGGCTATAGGAAACCCTTTCCTTAGAGACTCCAACAAGTGGTGTCATTCCAGCACCATTGTTTTTAAAATTAATTAATATTGTTTCCAATTTGCACATGCATGATATGGCTAGCACCATTGGCAATGATTGTATTTGGTCTGACGTCATAAACATCATAACTTAGCCTCATTAGTATCAGCATGTCATAATAAACCATGATACAGTTATAGCTCTTGCTCATATGTTTCTTGTTCCCCGAGCCTCTCCATGAAGCAAATTATCTTACCCTTGTTCATATGCATCTCGCATTGTACTTTGTCCTGCACTTAATTAGTTTTATCAGTTTATTAATCTGCAGTTGTGGACCTTTTACCGCAGGGGAAATTGGGTCTTTGGACTGTAAAAAGTCTTGGTCGATTGATTGATACCATTATAGCACTATGGTTCCACTTTTCCTTCCATGGTTCCACGTTATTGGATCCTGAAATTTGCATTTCAGTGAGGTCTCGGCTAAAGAGTGCCTTACCTTTAGTGCCTTACTGTTGCAACGTAGACCTGGAGGATCCCTCAGTAAACCACCACGAAGCAGCCGTGATTAAATGCTTTATTTAGAATAGGTAGAAAAAAAGGAAAGAGATACAAATATAGTCCACTGATGCTCCCAGCATCCGAGTATTGCAAGGCAATAGTTCTAAAAGAGTTCAAAGTTCCAATAAAAGAAGAAATAGTCTTGAAACCCCAATGGACTAAAATCCGGGATAAGTCCTTGGCAAACGATGACTTGGATGAATAGTTGGGTACCTAGACGTGGAGGTTCTGCAGCCTGGTCCTGAACTTAAGTTCTGTGGAGCTTGGCAATGAAAGCTGAACATTGGCATGAGATCCCGAGCGCCAACGGGAACCAGCTTAAATAGGTTCCCCCTTGTTTTGGCCTCGGAGATGTTGACTTTGGTGCAACTCTTTCTCAGGAACAGTTTGTGGGCCTGACTTTCCCAAGCCTCCCGAGGAAGGCAAGTATGTCAGCTCGTTAGCGGCTGCACCTGGAGAAAGGGGAAGGAAGGGGAACATTAGCCAGGAATGGCATGCACAGCTTAAAAAGCCAGTGGGATGTTGCTCTGTATCAAGAAGAGCTGAGTGCCTAGATCCAGGGGAGTCCTGCCCCCCATGCTCTATTTGATTCTGCCTTGGTCAGACCACTTTACCTGGAATCACAGTGTGTCCCATTCTGGGCACCTCAATTGAAGGGAGATGTTGACCCTAAGCTGGAAGGAGTCTAGAGCAGACCTGAGCAATTGCCGGCCCTCCAGGTGTTTTGGACTTCAAATCTCAGAAATCCTAACAGCTGGTAAACTGGCTAGGATTTCTGGGAGTTGAAGTCCAAAACACATGGAGAGCCTGCTATTGCCCAGGTCTGCTCTAGAGGAAGAGGGCAACTCAAAGGATCAAAGATCTGGAGAACAAGCCCTGTGAGGAGCAGCTGAAAGAGCTGGGCATGTTGAGTCTGAAGAAGAGAAGGCTGAGAGGAGACATGAGGAGGGCCAGGGATCAAAATGTGAGGGGAAGTCCTAGGGAGAAGGGAGCAGGCTTCCTTTCTGCTGCCCTGGAGACTAGGATGCAATGGAACAATGGCTTCGAACTATAGGAGAGCAAGGAGATTCCATCTGAACATGAGGAAGAACTTCCTAACTGTGTGTGAGAGAGAGACCTGTTCAGCAGTGGAACACTCTCTCTCTCTCTCTCTCTCTCTCTCTCTCTCTCTCTCTCTCCCCCGGAGGGAGTGTGGAGTGTGGTGGAGGCTACTTGTGGCATCCTGCCGGGGTCAAAAAAAGGGACTTAAAAATGATGGATGAGCTCTATAGGCCCTGGGGTTCGCGTTCTAGCCTTCCCATGTACAAGAGACCTGGGGGTTCTCAAAGCAATGAGTTCAGGACTCAAAAAGGGTGAACTCAAAACATGTTTATTTAACAACAATCAGTAAAAATGCTGGTGGCCCAAAAAGCTTGCTGTTGGTTGCTAGAAAATGTCCTTTGAGAAAAGGGATTGCGTTCACTTGCCTTTTGCAGAGTGAAGGTTCCTCTCTTTGATTCCAGGTTTCCTGTAGCTCCTCAAATGGTCCTCTGGCACACAAAGTCTGCGGGTCCCCAGAGATTACAGTCTTTGGGTGAAGGGCTGGCCTCCCTATTACTGTAATCTTGGCTTGAGAGCGTTGGATAGGCTATACGTGAACGAAGGTGCTTTGTCTGAGCATTGGCTCCAGATTTCTGCCTGCTTCGTCCATGTTCTATGCTTGGAATGAGGCCAGAAAGGAAGTCCAGCCTCCCAGGTAAACTCAGGAAGGGGAGGAGTTCAGGGTTGTGATGCCAGGTTGGCACTAAACGCAACTCCACCCATCACAGTCCACATGGCTGAACAATAGAACAAAGGCCCATGCAGGTAAAGGGCAACCAAATACAAAATACAGATATAAAACCAGTCCCGTGGTGGCGCCACACTCCTTCTTTGGAGGCTTTGAAACAGAGACTGGATGGCCATCTGTCAGGGTGGGGTGGGGAAGCTTTGAAGGCAAATTTCCTGCTTCTTGACACAATGGGGATGGACTGGATGTCCCATGAGATCTCTTCCAACTCTAGGATCCTGTGATTCTCTGAATCGCAACTGAAATCTTAGTGATGTCTGGAAGAAAAGGTTTGCTTATTTGACCTTGTTGCTTCCATTTTCATCCTCGATTTGTCAGAACATCCCCCTTCGTCCTGCAACATTATGCATGCACAGGAAGCCAGCTGAGCCTGGGCCAAGACCACCTCCTTTCCCTTGCTTCCTTTGCATTTTCTAATAAGATCATTGCAAGTGAATGGGGAGGGGGGTATGTTCAGCTGTCAAGCACAATTCTGCCTTGGACAAGAGAGAAGGGCTGACTTTTCCTGCTAAACGCTGGAGGCAGAACCACAGCGGTGAGTTTGGGAAATCCAGGGCTTGAATCCGTGCCTGGCCATTGTTTTTCCCAATGAGTCATTTCCCCCTTTCTCTGTGCATTAAGTGACAAGTGGAAGGGGTTCGCGAGGCTGTTGCAAGAAGGACAGGGCTTAGTTTCCATGAAGAAGCCTGCCATCGCAAGGAAGGTTGCAAGGCAAATCCTGGAACAAAAGCATTTCATCTCTTCCCTCCCCCCCCCTTCTGCAAACCAGAGAGCGGAGGAGGAGGAACGTTGCTTAAGGAAGAATATGCTGACATTTCTCAAATGTTGACACAGTTTGGAAGGGAAAGAGAGAAGTTTAAAGAATGCTGGGGAAATATCACAGCCGGTTCTGTTCTCTTTTCAAAGTCCAAGCAGTTGATATAGTCACAGAAAAATGACTGCTCTCATGAGTTTTGCTGTTCTTGAGATTGGCCGTCAAGTTGACTTCTCCTTATAGCAGCCCTATAAACGAGAGACCGCAAGAGACTCTCTGTGCATGTATGTGTTGTGTGTGTATGCGTATGCGTGTGTATAAATATATATATATATATATATATAGAGAGAGAGAGAGAGAGAGAGAGAGAGGATGCTGTCCATGGTTGTCCAATGCAACTTCTCACTCATAGAGTTCAATCATGGTGGTCCAGTGCTGTCCATGGTTGTCCAATGCAACTTCTTACATACATGTGTGTGTGTGTGTGTATATATACAGTATATATATATATATATATTAGGCATGATAACAAATCGAAAAATGGCGATTCTAATATCACATGGGGGTTGATTAGTATATCAAAGACTTACAAAAAATTCCCAAAATTTTCGGAAATGTAACTTAAGTACTAACGAAATTCGTTAGAAATTGTATGCCAGAGCATGCGCTTTCCAGATGGTTTTGGCCTACAACTCCCAGAAATCCTAACAGCTGGTAAATTGGCTGGGATTTCTGGGAGTTGTAGGCCAAAACTTGAATAAACCACACTGAATTCTAGATGGGACTCTCCAAATAGGAAGGAGGGAGGGAAGGAGGAAGGGAGGGAGGGAGGGGGGTTTTCTATTCTTGGAAGCAGCAAAAGAAAAGGAGGAGGAGCCCCCCCCCTCGCTCCTCGCTGCCTCTCTCTCACCCCGATCCTGAGGGAGCGAGGGCCCAAGTTTGCCCAGGCTGAGAGGAAAAGGAAGAGGCCTGAGGCTGTGAGGAATGGTGGGAGTTGAAGTCCAAAACACGTACCTGGAGGGCTGAAGCTGGTCCCTGCGATGGGGCAAGGCAGAGCAACGGGGAAGAGAAGCATCTGAGAGCGCCGGGAGAGAGAGGAGAAGCGCGCGCGCGTGTGTGTGTGTGTGACGCAGGCCCCTGCACTGGGGCATGCCTGGCAGCAGAGCAACGGGGAAGAGAAGGAGGGGGAAGCCTGGGAGAGACGAGAAGCGTGCGCACGTGTGTGTGTGTGTGAATCAGGCACCTGGGATGGGGCATGCATGGCAGCAGAGCAACGGGGAAGAGAAGGGGGAAGCCTGGAGAGAGAGGAGAAGCGTGCGCGGGGGTGTGTGTGTGTGAATCACTTTCCAGAATGCATTGCCTCTACCTAGCAGCAGCGTCACTTCCAGTTCCCCATAGAAATGCGGGAAAAAGAAGAAGCTGAATGAAGGCGGGAAGGAAATGAGGGGGAGAAGACAGGGAGAAGTGAGTAGTACAATAACTAATTAATTAATAATTAAGAATTTCTAACGATCCTAACGCAAATTGTTGGCCTCACGGACCGTAAAGGAAGTCTACTTCCTGGTTCGGGGCAGCGATCCGTAAAACAACAAAAGTCCCATTAATTACGGATTTCTAACGAATCAATTAGATTTCCGTTTCAATTTTAGCATGCCTAATATAATATATATATATATATATATAGAGAGAGAGAGAGAGAGAATGCTGTCCATGGTTGTCCAATGCAACTTCTCACTCACAGAGTGGCATCATGGAGGTCCAGTGCTGTCCATTGTTGTCCAATCAAACTTCTTACATACATGTGTGTGTGTGTGTGTAGAGAGAGAGAGAGAGAGAGAGAGAGAGAGGATGCTGTCCATGGTTGTCCAATGCAACTTCTATACATGTGTGTGTGTGTGTATCTGTGTGTGTGTATATATATATATAGAGAGAGAGACATACACACAGATACATACACACACACACACACACACATATATATATATATACAGAGAGAGAGAGAGAGAGAGAGAGAGAGGATGCTGTTCATGGTTGTCCAATGCAACTTCTCACTCATAGAGTTCAATCATGGTGGTCCACTGCTGTCCATTGTTGTCCAATCAAACGTTTTACATACATGCGTGTGTGTATCTGTGTGTGTGTATGTATATATATATATAGAGAGAATGAATGCTGTCCATAGCTGTCCAATGCAACTTCACACTCACAGAGTTGCATCATGGAGGTCCAGTGCTGTCCATGGTTGTCCAATGCAACTTCTTACATACATGTGTGTACGTATACATACAGTCTCCAAGTCACACCATGTAGGTATGTTCTTAAGTTAAATTTATTTGTAAGTCAGAACAGGTACATATTTGTGTGTGTATGCACTTTGGATTGAATAGGGAAGTGTGAACTGCCCTGTAGTGTTTCCTTTGCTGTCTGAGATTTCACCTCACTTTCTGTCCCTGTGATGATTGGATTTCAAACAATTTGGCTTGTTGTCAAAACAAGGCTTGGAGACAAAGCTTCAGCGGAGACCCAATTTCCCAAGGAAAATAATAACTCTTCCAGGAATGGATTGCCCTTCCTTCCAAGGAGGGAGATTTCCTGTTATTTCAGCACCGTTCTTAACTATGAGTGATTTGTAAGTCTGATGTTAGTAATTTAGGGATGACTTGTATTATTCAGCCCGGTTGGCCATAGAGCAAAGTCCAGTATCTAAACAAAGAGTGATGGCTATTTGGCAACTTCCAGTTTTTGTTCTGCAATTCATCAATGCAATCTCTTCATCATGTTGATTCTTGGGTTGGGGCCACCTAAACAACTCAGGATCATCTCAAAACTATTGGTAAAGACGGAGAAGGAAGAGTACTAAGTGTAAACATGAATTAAACTGGGATTTCCATTAAGAAGTGGGTAAATTTGCATGACTGCCATTTTCATTGGAAAGGGGTAGAAATGCACAAGATCTTGCTCCCCAAACACATAAAGAGATGTTTATAGACAGGAAAATACAAAACCCAACTGGTAATGCTTCTACGTGTATCTAATTGTGAGCATCTAGATTTCCATCTGCAAATACTGGCTCGAATCTCAGCCGCAATAAGATAAAATCACAGCTTTCCTTAGAGGCAACCAGCCCCCAAATCTTCTAATGCACCTCCCAAGCTCCGTAGCTCCGTTTTTATTTGTTTGCTAATGAGCGCGTTAATATTGGCGCTTGCCTGCAGCGGCAATAACATATATATTGGATGATTCCCAGCTTAGATACTAGTTTTGTCCCTCCTCCTCCTCCACCTGCTGAGCCTTGTAATGATTTTAGTCTGTGCTGCAGGATGGAGATCCTTGGAGCCTCGGGGAAGCAGAGCGCAACCCAGTGAGCGTGACCCTTGCATGCTCACAAAAGCATCAAGACATACATACACTCCTCCCTCTTCCCCTCTCCAAAGCCTTGAGGCGGATGGGAGGAAGGAGCCTTCTCTGAACGCGCACAATGAAGCAGCAGAGAAGCTTTCCCCATTGTGCCGCCCCTCCGCAGATCTTCCTAGGAAACAAAAGAACACCTTTGGTTGCAAAGGTCAACTGTGGCAAAACTAGAGGCGGCCATTAGGCTTCCCCAGCAGCGGATAAAACCCCAAGCCTTAGAAGTCCATTGGCTTCTTCAGGGCAAAAGGAGTCAGGCCAGGTCTGGGAACCCAATGTATCCTTCCTTTCGAAGTGCTGCTGTATTTACTAAATCTAATACTCACATTTTTTGGCTAAATTACATTGCCAAATGGAGTTCTTGCTAGATTGCGTGTGCAAGGCTGACACACCTCGCGCCAAGAACAATAACACAGACACAAGTGGTTGGATAAAACTGGCCACAACTCATTTATTGAAAACAGGAACGAAGGGTTGGCGACCACGCTTGGGTCCTGGATCAGGGACAAACAGCCCCCACGAATGTCCAAAGGTGTTAGCAAGCCTGGGGTGCGAGCGGCGCAATGCCTGTCCACGGAAACTAGGCACCCCAGGGGGCCTGGGCATTATCCCCCTAACAACCAAGGGGCGATAAGCCAACCTGATCCAGGGGCCAAGCCACACGCCAAACACGCAAGTTGCGACAAAGGACATACAAACGCATAACCAAGGACAATGCAACAATGACATGGAGAAAGAACAAAATGGACACCAACAAGCAATGCAATAAGTAGGGAGGGTGGGAGGAAAAACAGAGCTGGCCCCCACATGCAGCCTGGGCAGCCCCGGGCGGCCTTAAATAGGCTGCCCAGGTGGAAGCACAGGCCAGCCGGCGCAAAGAGGGGGCAGGGCAGGGCCAGCCCCCTCATTGGCCGGCCGGCGTTGGTGGCTGGAACTTTCCCACCACCGCAGGGGCTTCTGGGAAGAAGAAGCCCCTTCTCTCTCCCCAAGATGGCGGCGAGGGCAACCCAGCCCCCCAAACCGCTCGGCCCGTAAGTCGGCCAAGCCCATTCTCGTCATACGGTCCTCTTAGTGGAGTTGTGCACAGATCCATTTGCCTTCATTACACCCATTCTTCTGTTACTTTTGTTATCTTCAGGAGCACCGAATGGAAAGCCCCATCCCGATACGTAAAACAGCTTGACACAAAAGAAAGTGGAAGCCAATCCTGGCTTCTCACCTGCTTTTTGTGAACAGCCACCTTGCCTTGGAAAGAGAGAGTGTGTGTGGTATCCAGGCCCAGAAAGTGCTCACACCTACCTGCAGCTGAATGCCTCCTCTAGAGCAGTGTTTCCCAACCAGTGTGCCGTGGCGTGTGTGCCGTGAGCGATCATCAGGTGTGCTGTGGGAAATTGGCACTCTTCCCCCTCCTAGCAGCCCCCTCACAGATTTCCAAGAAACAAATTGAGCCTCTCCTCTTGGATTTTTTAAAAACTATTTTACTGGATTTTTCAAGAGTTGCCCCCCCAAGGAACTGTTTATAACAGCTTCATGACATCCATAGTTAACTGGAAGCAAGTTTCACTCAGGGTGAAATTTCACAAAGGTCTGGAAAACAAGCTCTATGAGGAGCGGCTTGAAGAGCTGGGCATGTTTAGCCTGAAGAAGAGAAGGCTGAGAGAAGACATGATAGCCATGTATAAATATGTGAGAGGAAGTCATATATATGTTGTGTTCATCGAAACAGGCCCAGGTTTCACACTGAGTGTATAAATACATTTAAAAACATATTAACTATACGCATGCCTGTGTTAGAGTGTCATTTGTGTCATTTTGGTTGGTGGTGTGCCCCAGGATTTTGTAAATGTAAAAAAATGTGCCGCAGCTCAAAAAAGATTGAAAAACACTGCTCTGGAGTAAGAAACATAACTTGCTTACTTGTCTTGGCAAGAAAGAGTGTGTGTGTGCCATGCAGGCCTGGAAAGCATGCACACCTGTCTGCAGCCAAACGCCTCTCTTCTAGCGTAGAGAAACAGGTAAGAAGCCTCCTTAAAGCGCACTCCTGCCTGCAGCTGAGCACCTCCCCTCTAGACTAGAAACAGATTAAAGGTTTATAATGGGAAGGGGAGCCTGGGGAGCCCCATCCCATAATGGGCTGACTGAAAAACAATCTTTTGGCACCCCACAGAGAAAACAAATATCTGCCCTCCTGATTTCAGGAGGCTCCTAAAAACAGATTGGGTCCCTACCAAAAGCCAGGACTTGAAAGGGGTGAAGGTTGACCCGGATTGCACAAAGCCAAAAGAGAAGCTGCTTCAGGAGCTCCTCTTAGAAGGACCTCAACTCTAAATTTAATTGGCTCAATGCTATGGGATGGTGAGGTTTGTAATTTGGTATAGCCTCGGTCTTTTTTGGCAAAGAAGTCTCAAGCCCTTGTCAAACTACAGCATCCACGACTCCACGGCATTGAACCAAGGCAATTCAAGTGGATTCATTCTACGGCACAGATGCACCCCAAGATTTCCTTTTCCATTGCTTTGGTGCCTTCACACATTTGTGTATAACAAAGGAATCTGAAGCAGGGAATAACTGTAATGCCCACTATTTTGGCCAAATTACAAACAGCACACTTTTGGCCACATATATTATGCTTGGGAGCAAATACGTTTTTCGGTTTCAGGGTTTTGAAAATTGAGGTGTGTGTGCGTTAGATTCAATGGTGTATTAGACTCAAGTAAATATGGGTATTATTCATATCATGAATAATAGAAACAAGGACCATTTGCTTGGAAAACCAAGGGTCCGTTCAACCCCCTCAAAAGCATTCATGTCGTCGAAATATCTGGGGGAAATCTTTACTTTTCTGGCCAAAGGAAACCCTTTCCTCTTTGCTTTGCCATGTTGAACAACCGTGTTGTGCCTGAGGTTGCGGAGATAGGTCAGGGATGCTGCGGACCTTATGCATTTTTATTGCGTTATGTTTTATTGCCTTTGATTGTGTCTGTTTGATGTTCTGCCCTTTGGCGGAAAGGGCATTGTAAATCGACGTTATTAAAACAACATGCAGTAAAAGCAATGGATAAATGCAACACACACGTATTGAAAACATAATTTAAAACAGTTAAGGTAGCGATGATAAAATAACGCAGTGCAACAGACAGTGCACAATGAGAAAATTGGTTAAATGGAAAGGTCGGATGGAGAGAGGACAATGAGGGGGGCAGCTTTGTTTCTTATGGGAGGGAATGCCCTCCTTTGTGCTCTGTCCTATGTCACATGTGCTCATATCAGTGGTGGGACCGAGAGGAAGCCCAGCTTCATGGACTTCAAAGTTTAGGCAGACTTATATAAGGAAGACTGATATTTCATATAGTCTAGACCAGTGTTTCCCCACCTTTTTTGAGCCGCGGCACACTTTTAACATTAATATAATCTGGGGGCACACCACCAACCAAAATGACACAAAATAACACTCTAACACAGTAAAGAACGGCTGGGGGATGGTGGCCCGCTGAGAGCAGCTGCTGGGAGTGCCGAAGCCAGGGGAGGGGGAGGAGCCAGGCTGTGCCATGCCCCGCCCCCTCCCCCGAGTTCAGCTCTCCCACAGCTTCTCCAGCCTTGAGGGGGCAGTGCCAAGCCAGCGCTGGCAGAGCCAGCACAATGCTGGCTTGGCACTGTCCCCTCAAGGCTGGAGAAGCTGTGGGAGAGTGAAAGCCAGGGGAGAAGGTGAAGCCATACCATACCCTGCCCCTAAAGAATGGCTGGGGATGGTGGCCCACTGAGAACAGCTGCTGGGAGTGCGAAGCCAGGGGAGAGGGAGGAGCCAGGCCATGCCATACCCTGCCCCCTCCCCCAGCTTCCCTCCACGGCTTCTCCAGCCTTGAGGGGGCAATGCCAGCGGTGGCAGAGGCAGCACAATGCTGGCTTGGCATTGCCCCTTAAGGCTGGAGAAGCTGTGGGATAGCGTAAGCCGGGGAGGGGGCGGAGCCAGGCCACACCATGCCCCGCCCCTCCCCTCAGCTTTCTCCTCCGTGCGGCATCAGTGAGTGAGGGGCGAGAGTCATGGCTGGGGAAATGGCCGAAGGAGGCGGCGCCCGGTCCCTTCATCTTTTCTTCGCCGCCTGGCCCTTCCTCCCTCAAGCAGCAGGAGTTTGGCAGGAGGAGTGGGGAAGGAAGGGGGGCAGAGAGCTTTTCTTGCGGCACAGCAGGAGGTCCATCATGGCACACTAGTGTGCCGCGTCACAGTGGTTGGGAAACACTGGTCTAGACCAGCAATTCTCAAAGTGTGCTCTGTTGAGCTCTTTGTTACTTATTTATTGATTTATTTAATTATCTCCGCTTTTATCCCATGGGTGGGATTCAAAGTGGTGAACAATAGTTAAACAATAGGAATTATATGACACAAAAGCATAGTAACACGACTCTCAAATAAAACTAATAAAGAAATAGCATATTACATAAACCATACAAACAAGCTTAATAAATGCAACATGTACCTCATGCCACTGAGGTTATCCACCAAAACATTAAACTAAAGATCTTAGAAGCTCAGTTTCTTTAAGCTGTGTAAACATTGCTAACAATTTCAGAGCTCCCTGCTTGAGTGGTGATGGCACAATCGTAAGCATAGATGAAACTCTCTGTCCCTTCTGTACAATGGAGGACCTCTTTACAGTGACACCAGAGGCACTCAAAGTGGTCAAAGGAAATTTAGTATAATGCCAAGTTTTTCACTTTGTTTGTGGTTTTTCTATACATTATAACTGCATTCTAAATTCGAATCTGACACCATGAATAAAATAAACAATATTGCTAAGTCCGAGATAGCCTTCAGGGATGTGCCTTACCAATAGTTGCCTGGTCATTGCCTATTATAATATAACTAGCTGTACCCTGCACGCGTTGCTGTGCCATAGTCTGTGGCTATCCCCTTCTACCCACATGGTGTCTGTGTATATGTGTGCTGATGTTTGTGTGTATATGTGTATGTGTATTTTGTGTATGTTCTTATGTATATGTGCATGTATATGTGTGTTTGTGTGTGTCTTTATGTTGATGTGTGTGTGTATATATGTGTATGTGTATGTTTGTGTTCTTATGTATATGTGCATGTTTATATGTGTGTATGTGTGCATGTGTACAAGTCTGTATGTATATGTGTGTATGTGTGTGCTGATGTGTGTGTGTTCTTATGTATATGTGCATGTACATGTGTGTATGTGTGCATGTTTTCATGTATATGTGTGTGTATGTGTGTGGTGATGTTTGTGTGTATATGTGTATATGTTTGTGTATGTTTTTTCTCTCTTTCTGTCTCTTTCTGTCTGTTTTTCTGTCTCTCTCTTTCTCTCTCTGTTTTTCTCTCTTTATATCTCTATCTTTTCTCTCTCTTTATCTCTCTGTCTCTCTCTCTTTCTCTCTGTCTCTCTCTGTCTCTCAATCTCTCTGTCTGTCTGTCTGTCTCTCTCTGTCTCTGTCTCTTTCTCTCTGTGTATCTCTCTCTCTCTCTTTCTTGCCCCTCATTTCCTTCCTCCCCCCTCCCTTCCCCTCCCTTCCTGATGGCGGCTGCCTTCCTCGCCCGGTTCTTCCTCTTTCTCTGCCTCCTTCTCCAGGCCAGCCTCCGTCTCCTCCCTCCTCCGGTTCGTCCTCCTTGGCGGCCCGGCGCCCTCCCTCCCTCCATCCCCTGCCAGCGTTCGGGAACACCGAAGGGGGCGGCAGAAGGAGGAAGCGGAGGAGGAGGGGCTGAGGAGTAACTGGCTCGCTTTCTCCTCCTCTGCCCGGCCCCCTCCCTCCCTCATCCCCTGCCCCCGCCGGTGTCCCCTCCTCCTTCCATGCCCCCCGCCGCTTTTCCTGACTGGGACGGTGGGGGAGGGGCGTGGAAGGAGGTGGGAGGGGCTGGGAGGGGCTGGGGGGAGGGGAGGTGTGTCCCCTCCTCCTTCCATGCCCCCCTGCCGCTTTTCCTGACTGGGATGGCGGGGGGGCACGGAAGGGGGTGGGAGGGGCTGGGGGGAGGGGAGGCATGTCCCCTCCTCCTTCCACACCCCCCCCGCCACTATTCCTGACCGGGACGGCAGGGGAGGCGCAGAAGGAGGTGGGAGGGGCTGGAGGGAGGGGAGGCGTGTCCCCTCCTTTCACACCCCCCACCGCTTTTCCTGACCGGGACGGGGGGTGCGGAAGCAGGTGGGAAGGGCTGGGGGAGGGGAGGTGTGTCCCCTCCTCCTACCATGCCCCCCTGCTGCTTTTCATGACCCGGACGGCGGGGGGCGCGGAAGGAGGTGGGAGGGGCTGGGAGAGGCTGGGGGAGGGGAGGTGTGTCCCCTCCTCCTTCCATGCCCCCCACCGCTTTTCCTGACCAGGACGGCGGGGGGGGGCACGGAAGGAGGTGGGAGGGGCTGGGAGGGGCTGGGGGAGGGGCGGCATGTCCCCTCCCTCCTTCCATGCCCCCCACCGCTTTTCCTGACCGGGACGGCGGGGGAGGGGGCGCAGAAGGAGGTGGGAGGGGCTGGGAGGGGCGGGGGGAGGGGAGGTGTGTCCCCTCCTCCTTCCATGCCCCCCACCGCTTTTCCTGACCAGGACGGCGGGGGGGCCACAGAAGGAGGTGGGAGGGGCTGGGAGGGGCTGGGGGAGGGGAGGCATGTCCCCTCCTCCTTCCATGCCCCCCACCACTTTTCCTGACCGGGACGGCGGGGGAGGGGGCGCAGAAGGAGGTGGGAGGGGCTGGGAGGGGCTGGGGGAGGGGAGGTGTGTCCCCTCCTCCTTCCACGCCCCCCCCGCCGCTATTCCTGATCGAAGGAGGAGGTGGAGGAGGCGCTCTGGCTGCAATGTGCGAACGTTCTAAACGTTCGCGCTGGCAACGGAGAGGTGGGGGTGGGAGTTTCGTTGGCAGGTTTTGGGGGCTGGGGTTTTGGGGTGTTGCGAAGTACCTAGGGCCTGGTTTTTTGGCGCTGTATTTACCTCATGGTATGGTCCATTCTGTGGTCGAGTTTGGTGTTTCTGCAATGTATAGTTTCATTGTCTATGTACGACATTACACGGACCTTTATTCTTATATCCCGCCACCATCTTCCCGGAGGGACTCGGGGCGGCTTACAAGGGGGCAAGCCCATATTACAGATGAAACAGCAATTAAAAATAATCAAATAAAAACATAAACGCATAAAACATAAACATATCCCATAGGCTTGGAAAACAGTCAAACTGGGATCCGGCTCCAATTAGTGCAGTGCTTCTGGATTGGGGCCAGTGGAGAGTGCAGATTGAGGCAACTGGGGTTAGAGATGCTTTAAAGTGTCAGGTACAAGTTGATGGGCAAAATAAAGTGCACAGTCAGGGTAGGAAGGAATAGTTCTCAGGTGAAACTGCTCAGTCAAAGGCAAGACAGATCAGCCATGTTTTCAATTCTCTACAAAAAATGGACAAGGTTGGGGCCTGTCCGATCTCCCCAGGGAGGGAGTTCCAAAGTCTGGGAGCCACCACCGAGAAGGCCCTCTCCCCCTCCCCCACCAACCACTCTTGAGACAGTGGCGGAAGTGAGATGAGAGCCTCCCCCAATCATCTCAGGGTGTGGCAGGATTCGTATGGGAAAATGTGGTCACGAAGATAGGCAGGTCCTGAACTGTATAGGGCTTTGTAAGTAACCTGCACCTTGAATTGGGCCCGGAAGGTTATTGGTAGCCAGTGGAGCTGTTTAAACAGGGGGGTTGACCGCTCCCTGTAACTAGCTCCCGTTAACAACCTGGCTGCCAATCTTTGGACTAACTGCAATTTCCAGGCCATTTTCAAGGTTGGTGAGAAAGGCCTGATTCCATAGAAAGGTTTTAACTTGTGCGCAAAAGGCCAGTAAAGAAGGGGCCAATCACACCTCTTTAGGAAGGGAGTTCCAGAGCTGTGGGGTGACCACCAAGAAGGCCCTCTCCCTTGTTCCCACCAGACATGCTTGCAACGGTTGCGGGACTGAGAAAGGCGTTTCCTGATGATCTCAGGGCTCGTGTGGACTTGTAGAAGGAGATGTGGCCCCTAAAGTAGGCTGGGCCCAAACTGACTAATCAAATGCTAATTCAAGTTTGCTAATTGCAATAATCATCCTGGACATTCTGCAAGTATATACACACACTCCACTTGTTTCACTGCCAACAGAACCTCTAAAGCAGTGTTTCCCAACCGCTGTGACGTGGCACAATATTGTGCCGTGACAGATCTCCTGCTGTGCCGCGAGAAAAGCTCTCTGCCCCCCCTCCTTCCCTCCTCCTCCTGCCGAACTCATGCTGCTTGGGGGGGGGGGGAGGAAGGGCCAGGTGGCAGCGAATAAAAAGAAGAAGGGGCCAGGGAGCCGTCTCCTTCAGCCGTTTCCCCAGCCAGCCTCCAATCTGCCATGACTCCCGCCCCTCGTTCGCTGAAGCTGCGCGGAGGAGCCCTGCCCACTGAAGCCCGTCCACCGCTCATGCTCCTCCTCCTCCACGCAGCTTCAGCTTCAGCTGTGGGAGAGC
Source organism: Anolis apletophallus (assembly GCA_030556195.1). Classification (NCBI taxonomy): domain Eukaryota; kingdom Metazoa; phylum Chordata; class Lepidosauria; order Squamata; family Anolidae; genus Anolis; species Anolis apletophallus. The sequence goes on along the minus strand of JARBWK010000016.1, from coordinate 17,633,127 downwards.
TGAAGCCGGGGGGAGGGGGCGGGGCCTGGTTTTGGCCTGGCTCCACCCCCTCCCCCCAGCTTCGGCACTCCCAGCAGCTGCTCCAGCCTTGAGCGGACAGTGCCAAGCCAGCATGGTGCTGGCTCTGCCACCGCTGGCTTGGCACTGCCCCCTCAAAGCTGGAGCAGCTGCTGGGAGAGCTGGAGCTGGGGGGAGGGGCATGGTGTAGCGTGGCTCCGCCCCCTACCCGGCTTCATCACTCCCAGCAGCTGCTCCCAGCAGGCCACCATCCCCCAGCCATTCTTTACTGTGTTAGAGTGTCATTTTGGTTGGTGGTGTGTCCCCGGATTTTTTTTAATGTTAAAAGTGTGCCGCGGCTCAAAAAAGGTTGGGAAACACTGCTCTAAAGATCCCAGCCACACATGCAGGTGAAACATTAAGAGCGAATTCTGCTGGAACATGGTCAATGGCCATACAGCCCAAAAAACCCCACAGCAATCCAGTGATACAGTATATGTACGTTATATATATTATAATATACTGTATAAATAACAAGGCACACCAAGAAACCTTTCCTTCAAAAAGGGCCCTGTGACTGAAAAAGTTTGAGAACCCGTGCCCTAGACCCAACTCTTTGGTCTCCCATCCACCCGGCCGATGGGCCAGCAAGGGCTTTGCTTCCCCGATAACGTCACCGCTGCTTCATTTCAGCTCTGTTATCCCTTCCTGAAGAGCCAGCCTCTTCATCTTCTTGGCATTTATTGTAAAAACCAAGACAACTAAACCAATTTTCCAAGGTAGTGAAGGGTATCACCATTAATCCAGAGGCGACCGCAAGTTGTGAGAGGCATTTTGGTTCCTGTTGACAAGAATTAATACGCTCGGAGCATGTTAAATGCAAATTGCTCCCAGCTTTATTGAACTCTGATTGATCAGATAAAGGTCTCTTTCAAAAAATTAAGCCAGAATACAGTACATTGCTGCTCGGGCTCAGAGTCAACATATACAATCTGGGATGTGTTAACAAGGGGATGGTTGATTGCGGTGGACTTCTGCTCTGCAGTCCAGGGATGCCTCAACTGAAGAGTCTCGCCACAAAGTTTTGCTTTATACATTTCTCCATTGTGTTGTAACTTCCTCGGAAAGAACCATATATTCAGTACAGTACAAGCAAGCAACACATGGAGTATGTTGTCCATTTCTAAAATGGGTGATTGCAATATGGATGGACATGGGCAGTTTCCATGAGCTCTATCTCAAGGATAGACTACTGTAACGCCCTTTACATTGGCCTGCCCTTGTTCATGATCCGGAAGCTTAAGCTCGTCCAGAACGCCGCTGCTCGACTCCTCGCTGGAGTGCCGGCGAGGAGCCACGTAACTCCCATCTTACAGCAGCTTCATTGGCTCCCAGTCAAGCACCGGATCACTTTCAAGGTGATGGTGTTAACCTTCAAGGCCTTATATGGTCTGGGGCCGATTTATCTGAGGGACCGTCTCACCCCCTATCAACCCCAGAGATCACTCTGCTCTGATGATCTGAATCTCCTCGAGGTGCCTGGTGTCAAGACTATCCATCTGGCCTCGACCCAACATAGGGCCTTCTCTGTGGTGGCTCCAACTATCTGGAATACTCTGCCAGCTGAAGTGCTGCCCTGCAAGACCTCCTTGCCTTTCGCAGGGCCTGTAAAACCTATCTCTTCAAACTAGCATTTAGTTGCTGATTTTTGTAATCCTGCAGAGTTAGTTTTCGTTTAAATTTAGAATAGTTTATCTGATGTTTTTATCTGTCTTATGCTTGTGATTGTGAGCCGCTCCGAGCCCTCAGGGAATGGCGGCATACAAGAATGATTAATAAATAAATAAATAAATAAATAAATAAGTTACTCATTCTATGGACTACATGGAACCCCATTGGCAAAATGCTGGACACGTTGACCAGTTGGGTCTCTTGTAACTACTCCAGTTTTGTATCTCTGTTGAAGACTAAAGATGTAACTTGTCATTATCACATTGGAGGGCCTAAGGATTTCTAAAGAGGTAACAACGTAATGTTTTATTATTCATTGTTTTCCCACTCTTTGGGGGTCTGGCACTCCTCATCCTAGCACATGTGGAGAGATGACTGTAATGAGCTATTTTAGTCATTCTATTTTCGCCACAAGAAAGATCAAACAGTTTCTGAAGCCTATTCGCAATTTGGGACTTTTTCTGCAGAAAATTCACATAAGAATTATTGTACACAGAAAATAGCCCATTTTGTGTAGGAAGTGGCTCCTTCTGCACGGGATGTGTCATTTCAGCATGGAAATATTATTCTATGCATTAGTTCAGAACAAATAATTCTGTTTCCCCAAATATCTGCTGCGTATCGAGAGCACATGAGCATGAGGTGTCGCATAGCAGACACGAACCTCCATTGATCCCAATGGCCTCCAGTTTGTAGAGTTTCAGTTGACCTTGGAGAAGGTTCCCATCTTGCAAAACAGGCTCCTGAAAACATCCACGGATGGATCAATAGCTTTCATAAGTCAGACTGAAAAATAGGGGGAAGTAATAATAGGCGAAGAAGTGTCGGGCGACACTCACCCGGAGAAAAACAATTTCACAATGACCGAAGGAGAAACATTGATCATTGTATCATTTTCTCTCACTCTCTCTTTTCCCCCCAACATTGTTTTTCTCCCCGCTCCCCCTCTCAAGGTAACCAATGCTCTTGAACAATAGAAATCCTTATTTATACCAAAGTGCAATAGAGGAACAAAATATAGTGTTCAATGAAGAGGATTCTCTTTTCATGTCAGGGCTGACCAATGGCGCTTCTCCGGAGATCACTCTCACATCGATGTTGCTGCAGAAGCCCTTTCCAAGCTTCTGGATAATGAGGCCATGAGGGACCAGTGGGCTCCTCTCCCAGCTCCCAGACACATTCATAAAGATTTTTAAAGCATCTGGAAAACCACATACAAATGGATCCCAATTCCCTCCAGATTTGAATGCCTAGACAGGTTGGGCATTCAATGGCCTGAGAACCCAACACAAGGTGGGAGAAGGTCAGGAGGATACTCCAACAGGACAATGTTGAAGACTTTTGGATGTATTGTGTCCAAAAAGTAATCTGGATGAGAACCGACTCCCATTTCCACATCAATGAGAGAATTAATGTGGAATATTCATGTACAATATTCAATCTATCTATGTATATAATAAAAGTCAGTGTTTGTGGGCGGTGGGCAGTGCGACGGGTGGAATATGTGCCAGCGTTTCGATTGGCTGCAACTGTGGGATTATTTGCATAAATGGCTGTGACTGGCCAGCCTCCCAACATTCCAACACAGCACAGAGAGGAAAGGAAAGGGCCTGAGGCAGGCATAAATGGCTGGAGTTGAAGTTAGCCAGTTGACAGTTTTTTCTGTTGGAAATGGAATGTTCAGTACCTTCACCCAATACACTTCTGAGGTGACTCAGAGGGAAAGCAAAAGGCCTCAGGCACTCAGCCACTGCGGCCCACAGCAATGGCGGATCAGGACCAAACATGGCAAACAGGGGCCCACAGGCCCACTACACAACCTGGTGTGATTTAGGGCAGGATGGGCCACAAATGATGGGATTTGCAATACCTTCACCTCATTCACTTCCCAAACAACATTGCAGCCCCTATACATCACAGACCAGGCCCAAACTTGGCACACAGAGTACCCATGACCCACTCTACATCCTGGTGCAGTTTTGAGTGGGACAGACCACGGATGATGGGATTTCAAGTACCTTCACTCTCTTTCTGAGACCGCTGCCACTCTCATCCAATGACCGATCAAAACCACACTTGGCACACGGAGCCCCTATGACCCACTCTACATCCACGGGGGACCATGGATGATGGGACTTCCAGTACCTTCCCTCACTTCCAGACACCACTGCAACCCTCATCCAGAGAATGATCAAGACAAAATGTGACACACACAGCCCCCATGACCCATTCTACATCCTGGTGCTGTATGGAGGGGGATGCACCATGGCCAATGGGACTCGCAGTACCTTCACTAAGTTCCTGAAACCACTGAGAGCCACATGAACATCTAATAGGAACCAACCTTGGCACACAATGCCTTCCTCAAATAACCCGGGCACCGCCGGGTCCTCAGCTAGCATAGAATATTCATGTAGTTCTACATTGGTTGGATTCACACCATATTCTACTGTTTCCACAATCCTGGGGAATCAAGTGGTCTGTTGGATGCATTATTTTTTTAAATAATGCTTTTTATTAAGAGTTATGCATAAAATAAAACTGATTTGAAAAAGGTGCATTGAAAATGGGGGAACATTGAGATCAGAGAAAAGTTTGAAACTTAGTAGGAAAAACGTGGTTGAAGAGAGGGAAGGGGGAAAAGAAAAAGAAAAGAAAAAAGAAGAGGAGGTGGAAAGAGGAAGAAAGGGTAAAACAAGAGTATTTTCACTGTGGGTTACTTCCAGGTTCAGTTTTGCCGAAGTTCTATTTTTTGTCTTGAATTCTTTTTGATTGTGTAGCGTTGGTTTCTTATTTTTCATCCTATCCTTTGAGTTTCTTTTAATTTTCCTTTCTATAAAGTCCACTGTATTCCTTTCTTAAGAACTCCGTAAACCGTGCCCAGCCTGTTTCCTGGTGTTGTATGTGCAAGTTTTTGGGTGAGAAGATCCATATGCATGATATCCATCGCTTTCAGAATCCATTTTTCCTTAGTGGGTATTTTTGGTGTTTTCCATAATTGTGCCAGGATTATTCTGGCTGCTGTTATTAATTTTTTTAAAAAAATCTTGTTTGTTTTCTTGTTCATTTCAAAATCTGTGATTCCTAGTAAGAAGTACTCAGGCTTAAAATCAAATCTCAGATGAAGAATTGTTTCTATTTCTTTGTGGATCTGATGCCCATACTTTTTTTTGACTTGTTTGCATTTCCACCACATGGGGATAAAGTCTCCTTTATGCTTCTCACATTTCCAACATTTCCCATCACTTTCCCCCCTATTGTATTTTGCCAGTTTCTCTGGGGTCAGGTACCATCTATAAATTATCTTATACCAATTCTTTTTAAGTTCTGTTGAACATGTGTATTTAATTTTTTCCTCCAGATTTCTTCCCATTCTCTCATTTTTATTGGTCGACCTGGCTCCCTTGCCCATTTTATCATCACCTCCTTGACTCATTCTTCTTCAGTTCCCCATAATAATAATTGTTGGTATATTCTTTTGATTAGCTTCGTGTCAGTTTTTAGTGTGTTATCCCAATTTTTTTTCTGTTTCAAAGCCTTCTTTTGTTATCTAATTGGAAGCTTTCTTTAATTTGCCAGAACTGAAATCACGTGATTAATGAATTCATTAATTTTATTTCTTGCTCTTCTTTTAGTGGATGCATTATTGAAGATGTATGCACCATCCCAGAACACACAAGCACCTAGCTGGGATCCTGCTGGTTAGCCCCAATGGGGTAGACCAGGGGTGCTCATTAGGTAGATCGTGATCTACTGGTCAATCCCAAGACCATTTGAGGTCGATCTTCTGCTCCCACCGCCATGCACGCACTCCCTCCCGCCGCCACGCTGCCTTCCTCCCCGCCGCATGTGCGCTGGGCAGCGCAGCTTGGCCAGGGGAGAGAGGCAGACGGAGGCCCCTAGCGCTGCGAGGGGAAGAAGCAGAAGTTTGGGGAGTTCAGGCCTGGCCGCCCGCCTCGTGGCGTTGAGAGCCGGACAAGAAGGAAGAAGCCCGAGCAGGGCTTCCGGAGGGCGCACTGCGCCGGATGAGAGGCAGGGCAGAAACGGCCCTCGCGGCTTCTTCCTTCTGGAGCTCTCAGAGGCCGGGCCAGAGGCCTGAGCCTGGCTCTTTTCCTCCATCGAGGCTGACTCCCAAACTCCTGCTTCTTCCCCTTCGGGCCGCTTCAGCCTCTTCCTCCTCCATCGCCACCGTGCCCTTCCCAGCCCGCACCTCAAGGGCTCTGCCTCCGTCCACCTCTCTCCCTTGGCCAAGCTGAAGGTCTCTTGCCTCCATTTCCACCCAGCACGCATGCGCCAATGCTTGAAGCGCTCTCCAAAGCCGTGCAGTTGGAGGAAGGCGGCACCGGGAGCATGCACAAGCGCACGGGAGCACATGTGCAGGAGTGTGCGGTGGCAAGTAGATCGTTGTGACTTGGTTTTCTTAAAAGTAGCTCGCAGGCTGAAAAAGTGTGGGCACCCCTGGGGTAGACCCTTAAACTGATAGCGGAATGGTAAGTCTACAAGTAGGCAAATTAAATTAATTCAATGGATCTCCTCTAATCTGGACTAACGATAGAGTATAGGAAATTGTTACACTTGTAAACACAGAGCTCCCTTATGCAGCCATGAAGGAAATCTATTCAAGAGAGTACAACTAGAAGTGCAAGGGGATTTCCACAGATGTGGGTCGTCAACGGGATTCCAGCCTTAATTCCAGCGAAAGGAATAGTCCTGAGTAGATTCATACTATCTAAGTGTGTACAGGTTTCCCGCTAGCATCCTTCTATCACTTTTAGGAGACTTTTTACCCCTCTTTCCCTCCCATAATGACATCCTTGGACACTTCTATTCCCCAAGTGAAACGCAGATCCCGTTTTCCCACAATTTTTTGATATTGCGATGCATTTAAACAGAGATGCTTCTCCTGCCGTCGCTTATATCTGTTCCTTTGGTAGCTGGCTTCCGTGACTGACAGGTTCACCTCGGCACTAGGAAACAAAGAAATCCAACACGCAAGAAGAATTAATGTTTGAACCCAGGGCTTGTCCTGTTGGCTGCATTGCTGGGTCTGTAAGAGTTTATTTCTCAACGCAGCTGGCAGCCTTGCCTCTTCCCACTTCAGGGCCCCCTTTCCCTTTGTTCCCATTGTTCTTTAATTGCACATCGTATGTGTTTCGTGCAACACTCTTCCGGGAATCAAAGAAGCAACGCCCAGCACTTCATATAAACAGTGTCTTTTTATTAAGAGTGTTCTTTCCAGAGGAGCTGCAGGGCAGGCGGCCTTCATCTTTCCAAGGCGGTCCCTCCAACACCCCCCATCCTGCTCTCTGAATTCACAGTCCACTCTCCGACAGACGGTTTTACATCCTTAGGTCAGAGCCTTGCATTTGCCGTGTTAATGGGAAGAGACCAGAGAGCCCTGACCTTTGCTCCCTGTTTGCTCCAACTCCTGCTTTCAGTCCAGGGCCGTTGCATGGATTTTCTGCAAGAGATAGCGCTTGGGTGGGAGGCAGGGCTTTACATCTGCTACTGAGTTAAGTATAATTAGCTAAGTAGCCTCTCCTGGCCTAACCTTCCTTTGGTTTAGGAGCACTCCCTCGCTCTCTGCTCTCAGGCCCGGTGTGTGCCACTAGGTGCCTCTCTTTACACGCACCATCTGTGCATTATGCAAAAGGGAGGCATATCCTGCAGTAACCACATCTCTTCCTGCCCAAAATAAGGTTACGGGGGAAGCAGACACTATGGAGAACAGCGCTGAGGAGTGGTTGAAGCTGCAGACCAACAGCTTCCAGCAGCCTTCACAGCAGTGTGTTGTAGCCACAAAAGGAGAATCCTTAGCAGTCGCCACCAGTCCCAGCAGGAGGAGCAAGCAGGCTGCTGAAGTGCTCCTTCTTCTTATGTGCAACTTTGCAGAGAGCAGGCGCAATTACGCAGGTCTGCCAGGTGAGCTGAGAAACAGACTAGTATCTACAAGCAACACCTGTGGCATTAGTATAAAAGACTCTCAAATTCGCAGTTTTGGTGCTGGAAGCAACATCTTGCTAGATCAGTGTTTCTCAACCTGGGGGTCGGGACCCCCAGGGGGGTCGCGAGAGGGTTTCAGAGGAGTCGACAAAAACCATCAGAAAACATGTATTTCTGCTGGTCTTAGGAAGCTCTTTGGCAGAGAAGGTTGAAGATCTCTCCGCTGTTCCTTCTCTTTCTTTTTGGAAACAGACTGCGAATTCTCCCACCTAAAGCTCTCATCTGCTGTGATTGGCAGGCCTCCCAACCAAGGGGAGGGCTGATTCTGAGACTCCAAGAGGGGAGGGGAGAGCAGGCCTGCTTGGCGCATGACAGCATGATGCTCATGTGTGGCTGAGGGAGAGTGTGTGAGGTGGGATGGAGGCTCATGCCAGCTAGACCCTTCAAGGCATGAGGGTTCTGTGTAGGAATTTTGACTCAATTCTATCATTGGTAGGGTGCAAGGGGCTCTTTGATTGTAGATGAACTATAAATCCCAGCAACTACAACTTCCAAATGTCAATATCAATTTTCCCCAAACTCCACCAGTGTTCACATTTGGGTATATTGAGGATTCGTGTCGAGTGTGGTCCAGATCCATCATTGTTGAGTGTATAGTGCTCTCTGGATGTAGGTGAACTACAACTCCCAAACTCAAGGTCAATGCCCACCAAAGCATTCCAGTATTTGCTGTTGGTCATGGGAGTTTTGTGTTCCAAGTTTGGTTCAATTCCATTGTTGGTGAGTTGAAAACGCTCTTTGATTGCAGGTGAACTATAAATCCCAGCAACTACAATTTCCAAATGGCAAAATCAACCCCCCCCCCACACACACACACACAAAATACAGTGTTGAAGTAGCAATGAAAATAATGTTATGGTTAGGGGTCACCACAACATGAGGAACAGTATTAAGGGGTCGCAGCATTAGGAAGGTTGAGAAACACTGTGCTAGATGGTGTTATCGCAAACTCATTGTGTGACAACTGCCTTTGTGAACCATGGACCAGAACTGAACTTAAGTACTTAGGATTTTGTCTTGCAGTTAGTTATAGTAGTTCCTTCATGACTAGTTACATCATGACTACATCTCCCACTACTCCCCACTACTATCACTCTGGCTAGTCTGATGAGATCTGGTACGAAATCACATCTGGAGGGTATAATATAAAGAGCCTAGGAAAAAGTGGGACAACTTTGGACAATTACGAATGTTTTGTAGGATTGTGTTTGCATGTGCCCAAAATATCACAATCCAGAAGAACAACATATGCTGATATCTAAATGAATCCAGCTTTGTAAGCACACCGTTGAATAGGAAACTGTCTAAGTACTTACTGGCTTGTTTGACCTTGGTGTTCAGATTGTGGATTAAGGCTTTGATTCAAGAACCCTTTGCGTATGACCTCTGAACTTGGATATTGACTCTCTGTGTCTGAATGTGAATGAGGCAGCATCGTGTCAAGTGCCCAGAGCTTTCCCTCAATGCTCCAACTATTGCACGATGCTGCCTCAACTGAGAGTGTTCTGCTTGGTGCAACGAGGGATGTGGACACTTTCTGATCTCTCCAAGTTCCTCTCATGGTTTCTGACCCAGCTGTTCTCCTTTGCCAGAGGATCAAGCCTAAATGCCCAGCACAGCACTTGGAAACAGAACCTTACGAGCTACTATTATATTCCATGTTGGGCCTTTTACTCTCCACACATGGAACCTAAAGCTGGGGAATGTTGTTTCCACCCAGGGGTATTACTATAGATTAACTCAATACACTCTATGCCAGTAACTAAACGTCTACGATTCAATATTTCAGAATGTAGGATTGCAATGGATGCAAACATGGAGAGTCACTGTGAAAAAACCATGGGAATGCAGGAAAGTTCATCTTGGGAGTGTGAAAGGCCTGGATTGGGACAATATTCATCTGTAGGACCTCAGAATCTTAAGTTAAACAAGTTAGATACCGACCTTCAGATTTTGAGGGGAATATTTCTCAAATATAGGGGCAGAAAATAAATGGTGGAAAGAGATATGGCTACTCATAGATGTCTTATGAGTGCACAGTTCCAAGCCATTGTGTGTTATTTGCTATCAAATTGGCCCGACATTGAATGAGAATGTCTCCAAGAAGGTCTGCTAAGAATGATCCTCTGAGGTCTTGCGTTGGCTTCTTCCATTGAGTCACTACACCGGCAATGCAGTTTTGCTCTTCTTGCCTGGCTTCTACTTTCTTATTTTTCAACTGGACATATATTTACTCACAAAGTGTCCTCAATGCAACAGCCTCGTTTTAGTCAATAGAGAAAGTTCAGGCTTCATTTCCCATTGTTGTTCCTGTTCAGTACCCTCAATTCAGTTTGAAAGTGTGACCTTCTGAATGACAGGCATCAAGAGACATAGCCTTGCTGTATTTTGGCTTCTTTCTAGAATCAGTCCAGGTACGAATGTGGCTTCATTCCTTCTTTCTTCCCTCAACCTTTCCTAATATCATCACGTCTTTTCCAGTGAATCATGTCCTCTGACGATATGTTCAAAGTCTTATCACCTCAGTTGAGTCATTTGACTTCAACACAGTTATGCATTTGGAAGCTCCCTATCGTTCTCTATCTGCTATGATGGAGGTAGAGGAACAATTATTCACATTCTGCAATCCCCAGGAAAACTTTGCTCTTTGTTAATGGATCACTGGACATTTGGTCAACAGGAGGAGATTCCAAACACAGCTAATAATGCCCACAAGCACACCTTCTGGGATTCGTTTTTGAATAGTCTCCTTGTTGAACCAGAAGGGAAGTGGAGCAGAATGCAGACCTCCGACCCGCGAATGTGACAGCCTCATTTTGGTCAATATGGAGAGTTTAGACTTCATTTCCCCTTATTGTTCCTGTTCAATATCTTCAACTCAGTTTGAATGTATGACTACCTGAATGAAAGACATAGCCTCACTTATATTTTGGCTTCCTTATAGAATCAGTCCAAGTCAGGGCTGCCCAGGAAGTCGATCGCGATCAACCAGTCGATCCCTGGACTGAAGGAGGTCGATCCAAGGATGGGGTGTTTCTCAGAGGGGAGTGGAGCCAGGCCGCACCAAGCCCCACCCCTCCCTGGCGGGGCACTCCCAGCAGCTTCTCCAGGCTTGAAGATGGCAATGCCAAGCCAGTGATGGCATAGCTAGCACAAGGCTGGCTTGGCACTGCCATCGTCAAGCCTGGAGAAGCTGCTGGGAGCTCCAAAGCCAGAGGGAGGGGCGGGGCTTGGCATGGCCTGGCTCCGCCTCTGGCTCCACGCCTACCAGCTTTGCCACCACTGGCTTGGCATTGCCATCCTCAAGCCTGAGAAGCTGCTGGGAGCTCCAAAGCCAGAGGAGAGGGGAAGTGCGACCTGGCTCCTCCCCCCTCTGGCTGCTGGTAGAGCTGAAGCCAGAGGGGGCAGAGCCAGGCCGCACCATGCCCGCCCTCCCCTCTCCAGCCTTGAGGAGGTAGGTAGATCTTTCTGACTTGGTTTTATTATAAGTAGCTCGCATGCTGAAAAAGTGTGGGCATCCCTGGTCCAAGTGCTAATGTGGCTTCTTGCTGCCCTCAACCTTTCCTGAGATCACTATGATTTTTCCAATAAAGCATGACCTCTGACGATATCTCCAAAGTATTATAGTCTCTGCTGAGTCATTTGACTTCAACACAGTTAGTTCGTTAGTTATGTGTTTGGAGTCTTCCTCTTCCTTCTCAACCATTGTGATAGATATAGACGAACAAGTCTTCACATTCTTTAACCCCCCAGCAAAACCTTGCTCTTTGTTAATGGGATGGTTGGACATTTGGGGAGGATGAGTATGAACAGGAGGAGATTCCAAACACAGGCAACGCCCTCAAGCACACGTTCTGGGATTCATTTTTGATTAGTCTCCTTGTTAAACCAGAAGGGAAGTGGAGCAGAATGCAGGCCTCCAACCCGCTAATGCAGAGACAGCATGCAAATGGGGAGATCTGCTCAGCTGTACCACTGCAATTTTGGGATTAGCAGGTTGTCCTCTGTAACCCAGTTACATTTTCTTGCTGTTAATGAAGGATTCGTCGTGCACAGATCCGGAGTCTCTTCCTCCTGCTTCAACCGGAGAAGAGCTTGCAAAGTTACATTTCATCCCGCACCACTTGCTCATCTCTATCTGTCCTAGTGGCACATAAGGAAAGGCTCCATCCATAATCATTTCTCAGGGGGAAAAACCCCCAGATCCCCCATTTGCAATTATCAGTTGGTGACACAGGTAATTTTAATGGGGATTAGCTGAGCCTGTCCCTTAATTGAAGCCAGGCGGTTTGCGGTCGTGTCTCTGTTATTATCCCCAGATGTGGCTCTGGTGAAACGCAGCTCTTTTAAAAGGGTTTGCAAAAGGTCTTCTTTCTACCTGCACTCAGGTGCAGAGGAGGAAAGGGAGGGAATGAGAGGGAAACCTCAACAATTGCAAGGAAGAGAGGAAAATTGCAGATTTTGGGTCTGTCTCCCATATAATCCCATAACGTGTTTTGATATATGCATTATATTGCATGTGGTTTATGATGGTCTGGTTTGGCTGTCTTGTTCCCTGCCTTGAGTCACATAACTCAAGATGCAACTAAGAAATGCATCATCAGCATCATCATCCTGAGAGAAAGAGGAGATGTTTTAAACCTCTATTGATCAAACATTCCAGGAATTCCTACTCACACCTTAAGTGGACAGTGTAGTAGTTTGGGACAATGATCACTCGGACAATGTCCTTCCTGGAAGCCCACTGAGATCACCATTGCGAAATTGGTTCGTAGCTTTGGGCTGGAGTGCCACCAGTACGCTGATGACACCCAGCTCATTCTGGGGATGGAGGGCCGGCCCGAATCCGTACCCGATAATTTCCATCTTTGCCTTGAGGCCGTTACTGGATGGCTGCGAGCCAGTAGGTTGAAGGTGAATCCAGCTAAGACAGAGATCCTGTGGCTCGGTCGCCCGGGCGGTAGTGAGATCCAACTTCCAACCCTGGACGGCATGACGTTATGTCCGTCGTCATCTGTTAAAAGTCTTGGTGTCACCTTGGACTCTCAACTGACGATGGAGACACACATCTCCATCATCAGTAGAGGAGCGTTTCCCATCTACGCCAGGCTAGGAAGTTGGCCCCCTATTTGTCTCGTCGCGACTTGGCCACAGTGATCCAAGCCACGGTCATCTCAAGATTAGACTACTGTAACGCTCTGTACATTGGCCTGCCTTTGTCAGTGATCCGGAAACTGAAACTGGTGCAGAACGCAGCGGCGCGGCTGTTGGCAGGTTCCTCTGTGAGCAGCCACGTAACACCTATCTTGCGCGAGCTGCACTGGTTACCGGTGGAATGCCGGATCACCTTCAAGGTGCTGGTTTTGACCTTTAAGGCCTTGAATGGTCTGGGGACCTTCTGGAGATCCCAAATGCGAGGAAGTACCATCTTACGGCTACTCGGAGGAGGGCCTTTTCGGTCATAGTCCCCACTTTGTGGAACACATTGCCTTCCGAGTTTCACACCCTTCCAGATTTACTGGCATTTCGGAAGGCATGCAAAACACTCCTGTTCCAACAGGCATTTGACTATTAAAATCCGGCTACCTTCTGTGTTATCACCTCCAATTCTATTGAATGGTCAATATTGTGGTTTTAACCCTGTATTTTATGGTGTTTTTATTGTGTATTTTATTGTTATGCAGTGTTTTTATTTGTATTATTTGGCAGAATGGGGTTGGACTGGATGGCCCCCAAGGTCTCTTCCAACTCTATGATACTAGGATTCGATCCTGGACTTGATATCTGCCTAACCTTATCATTTCCCTATCCGGACATTCATTGTTATATAAATTCCATCCTCCAACATTCAGAGGTGGGTGCAACACCCTTGGAGCCTGCTGATTGGAGGCCGTAGGGCTTCCCTACCCGGCAGGGAGGATATCCCCAGCCGCATCATCACTACCTGAGCCAATCAGGGTGCGAGTCACTTAAACCCATCCCTCAGCCAATAAGAGGCCTAGAACAGTGCTGTCCAACTTCTTCCGGCCCAAGGGCATCGGCGCTGGCGAGAGAGGGAAAAAGAGGGCGGTGCAGGGAGGAGGAGCTGGCTCACTTCCTCCTCCCTGCCCCGCCTCCCCTCCCCTCCCGGCTGCCATTAAAAAAATAGTTTTTTAAAAAATAAAAAATGGCCTAGAGCCAACAGGTTGGGGGGCCGTGTACAGCCCCAGGGCCGCCAGTTGGACAGCCCTGGCCAACTTTTTAGCGCCAGCCAACCAGGGAGAGGGGAGGGAATTTCAAACCACAGCAGTGTTAATGCTTGGCGTTTCTTCTGTATCAAAGTGACTGCATCTCTCATATTGTTTATGCCTGTACATTTGGGCATCCATTGTGGTACATGGCATCCCTTCTGCAGATTGAATAAAACTTCTGTCATTTGCTTTCAAATTAGTGAGGCTTTGATTTCCGATCTGGAACAATAGTAGTTAGCGGAACTTGCCAGGCAGCATTCGGTATCTGCGAGCTTCAGAAAACTCAAATTTTCAGCTTCAGGGACCCGATTTCTGTCTGTATATCAAGGTGGGTTTTGAGGCTGGATCATGAGATGCATCACAACAGTGTTATTATTCCATGCAGGATGTTGGTAAACATTTCCCCAAAGAAATGCTGTTTACTGCTTTGCAGGCCCGGATTAACATCTTTTTGTGCCCTAGGCCACACTTTGGAATTATGCCCCCTCTACTATCAGCACTGAAAGTTGTTGTTTGGGATCCGGGAAGGGAGGGTGGGGCCCAAGCCGCGCCTGCCTTTCCTTCCTTCCTTCCTCGCCTGGGGGCTTGGGGGCCGTGGCCGGGTGGCCATCTGTCGGGGCTGATTAGGATCCCCACACCCCAGGGAGGGAGAGTAGTGGGGAGAGGCCTGCGGGGCCTTCCTTCCTTCCTTCGAGGGGGGGCTCCCTGGAGATAGAGAGAGAGACACCCACCCGTCTCCGTCTCCTTCAGGGCCGCTGCTCCTCCTCCTCGGTTGCAATCTGTGGCTCAGGGAGAACCCCCCTCCATGGACTTCCGCCTCCAAGCAGGCCCTCACCTTCCTATTGGCTGAGTCCGTGGAGTCACGCCCTCCCGGGAAGGAGGGAGGCTCCCTGATTGGCCAGCTGCCGCTCTTCAGCTTTGATCGATGGGTGTCACAAGGCGGGAGGTGGGGCCAGGAGGCAAGCTCGGAGGACTCATTCCTGGCCCCTCCCACTCCCCGCCACCCAGGGAGGGAGGGAAGGAGCGATGTCCTGGGAGGCGATGGAGCAAACAAGGAAGGCGGGCCTGGCGGAGGATTAGGGAGGGAGTGATGTCACCCTGGGAGGCCCCGCCCCCAGCTGAGTAGCGGGGAGAAGGGAGGGAGGAAGGGAGGGAGGAAGGGAAGCCACTGCTGCTGCTCCTCGCCCTGCGTGCCCTGCCTTGAGACCAGGCTCGGCCCTCCCTCCCTCCGGGGCCTTTGTGCTTCAACCCCTGCCATTCCCAAGGGCTTTGGGGGGGGTTCATGAATTGCACCCCCCTCAGCTTGCACCCCTAGGCCATGGCCTAGGTTGGCCTTATGGGTAATCCGGGCCTGCTGCTTTGCTGCACAACAATGCAAACTTTGCACAAAGCAAGGCCTGCATGGCAACGATCCTCCTCTCCAGAGTTTCTCAAGAAACACCCACCATTTGGACTGTTTCCAAACTTCCTTCCTCACCATTTGCCCCGCATGAGAATCCCACCCCAGAAGACGGGCCACTTCACCCTCCCAAACCCTTTTTTGACAAGAGTTTCCTGGAAGCGATGCAACCGGGCCCTCCTTGCAAAGAATCAGGATATATTAGAGTCAACTTTCTTTCAAGGAAAACAAGATGCCTGACAACCTAGAGAAAAGGGAATTAAGGCAATTATATGTTTCAGATCTGAAGAACATTCCTGAGTAATCAGATTAGACCAATTTGCTGGGAGCTGAGGATTCAGGACTGAAGCAAGATGTCAAGATCCCTTTAGCATTTCAGTACACAGAAAGAGACCAAAACAAAGCAGAAGGCACAAGCAACTTTTCAAAAAGTTTGGGAATTATACACAGCAGCGGTTGCAGCAATTTCGCCATAATCAAGGCCAGGCCGGGTCCCGTTGGCTGTCAGGGTTTTTTCTTTCTTTCTTTCCTGGGCCGTTAAACCCAATGTGTTTCCTATTTGTGTTGTTCTCAGTTTTCCACTCAGAGTGTGGGAGGGAAGAGGCAAAAAGGGGGGGGGGGTCCATTGGAGGGTCTACGGAGCCACACAAATGGTATCAGAGGACAAGTTGGGGAGCGGGAGCAGTGTTGGGGAGTGGCATCCACTGGTAAGCAGTAAACAAACATGCTTCCCGTTTAAGCAGAAGGGGAGCTGACAGCACTAGCCCACCACCGCTCCCTCCTCTCCTCTAGGGATGTGCACAATTTTGGTTTTGTGTACCAGATTTGGATGATTCGGCATATTCTGAGCCAATCAGAGGCCTTGTTGACAGTGCCCAGTCTCCTCCCTTTTTATGGCATGTACTTTGCTACTTCAATTCCCAGAAGCCTCTCTTGTTTTTTGTTTAATGTTATGGTAAAAGCTTTAAAAATTTCCAAAAAATCAGTGGATTGGTGAAACATTCTGAAACTTGGCAGGCTGGCAGTCATAAAAGTGGCCTATAAAGGAGGCAAGTTTCAGGCAGATAGGCCTAAATATTACATAGAAACAATCCTCTAAGTTTCTCGTGTTGGCACCAATGGACCGAATCTTTCTGGCATGAAAACAGGAATCCCTCCTGAATTCGAGAAATTGCCTAAAAGAGAATTGACGACAGCCAAAAACTAGACACCGAAAATGGTATGGGTTTTTGCCAAATTGCACATCCCTAATTATTAGCTTTTGCGTTTGTCGCTGTTTACAAGACTCTGCACACTTGGCTCTAGGGTTGCCACTTTTTGATATAGAAATAAGGGACATTTACCTAAAAATGCGGGATTTTTCGCAAAAATAAGGGACACTTTGTAAATAAATAAATAAATATTCATAAATAAATAAATAAATATTCATTCATAAATAAATATATAAATAAATATTCATTCACTTCAACTCCCACCATTCCTAACAGCCTCAGGCGCCTTCCTTTTTCCCTTCGGCCGCTTAAGCTCTAGGGAAAAGGGATGAGGGGGGAAAGGAAAGGACCTGGGGCTGTTAGAAATGGTAGGAGTTGGAATCCATAACACCTGGAAGGATCCGAGTTGGCCCATGCGTGGCCTAGAGCACGAGGCTGTGGCCCCAAGGCTCACCGGTTGTAGAGGTGCAGCGGGGGACGCGGTTTGGGGAGGAGGGCAAAGCGGAGGTCGGCATTGGCAGCCACCTCGTCGTTGGCAGCCAGCACCTGGGTCTGGGGTCTGAGGGGCGCGACCGGGAAGGTCGGCACGCGGGCGGCCAAGCACTCCCAGAGGGCTCCTGGGGTGATGGCGTCCAGCCCCTCCAGCGCCACCTCCTCCAGAGCAGGCGTGTCCGGAAGGAGGGTCGCCTGCAGGGACTCTGCTCCGCCAATAAGAAGAGCGTGCGGCACGCCGGAAGTGACGTCCCCGTCCTGCGCGCGCTCTCTCTCAGCTCTCTCTCTCTCTCAGGAGGAGCAAAAAATAAGGAACAGCAGCTGGAAATACCGGAAATACCCAAAAAAGGGCCGAAATACGGGACGTCCCATATAATATGAGACATATGGGAACCCTACTTGGCTCTTTCCCTCTTTTTCCACCAATCCATCTCTCCAGAGCCTTAATCATCCAGGTTGCTGTTGTGCAACTCCTTGCCAATTTGCCTCCATCTTCCTTGTTTATGATGTTATCATCTCATTTAGCATTTGATTTCCCATCTCGAGGAATAATTAAAAGAAACCATACAAACCCAATCAATGGCTCTGCTTGCTTGTTTTCGCTGGTGATGTTTGGAAGACTCCAACGAAAAGGCTCTCTGCTGGGTGCGCAAACACCCAGGTAATATCATGGTGTCCATCTATTTTTGACTAGATTGAATCTCAGAAGGATGACTGGTGCATGATGATAGTAATCGCTGCCACGATTAGGGTGTTTAGCTTCCAAATAGCAAGGTGAGATACAATGGAGCTCTGCGTATAATAAATCAAAAGGCTGCGGATGCCTCACTAGAATGCCACGGTCAACAAGTGTGGAAATGAAAAGCAGCCCTTTCTGCTCCCCTGAAGGTTATGAAGCTATGATGTTCCCTGAAGAGGTTTATAGGGGGGTAACATGGAGGCAAATGCAACCTGTTATGAACAATAGACTCTGAGTGTTGAGGGCATTTGGTTGAGTTTGGCGCACATGCTGACGTGAATTTGTTGCCTGAGTGCCGCTAAGGGAAGCACCCGAAGCATCCTCTGATCCCTCAGAGAGCAAAGAAAGCAAACAGATGTAGAACACTGTGTTGCCAAAGGCTTTCATGACCAGAATCACTGGGTTGCTATGCATTTTCCAGGCGGTATGGCCATGTTCCAGCAGCATTCTCTCCTGACGTTTGGCCTGCATCTGTGGCTAGTGGCATCATCAGAGGTTCTGTTGTCCGTGAGGCAATTGGAGTGTATATAATACAAATGCTCAGCCAACATCAAGGACCTTGTAGTCCATACCAATCACTCCATAAAGACCTTCAATCCCACACGCAACCCGGGCACCAAACCTTGTGGGCATTGTAGCATTTGTAATCAAATCAATAAATCTACATGTATCACCAACAGAACCACAGGCAGAGTGCTAATGCTAAGGGATGAAATTACATGTGCCCATTCTGGAATTGTCTATTGTTTAGAATGTGGGTGTGGTCTTCATTACGTTGGGCAGAGTTCCAGACCTCTAAGAGTGAGGATGTGTGAACATAAATCCAAAATTAGATGCCTATCACAGGAATCAACTCTGTGCAACTTTCTGCAGTGCCACCACTCACCTGACAGTTTTACTATCTATGGTTTGCAAAGGGTTCACTCCACTCCACACTGTGATCTGACTAAAGACTTCTAAAAGCTGAGAGAAAGTGGGTCCTTTTGTTAATGAGTGAAACGCCCTGTGGGTTGAATGATTCCCTCTCCTTACAGCAATTGTTATTGTAATTGTCTACACCTGTAGTGCCTTCTATATCTTGTACTTGTTCCTCTTACCTCTTGCTGCATTCAGCCATATGGATGACCACTTGTGATGCTCTTTGATCCTTTTGCCTTGATATGTATGTAACCCTTTAGTATTTTGTTTGCTCTGTTTTTTGAACCCTTATTAGCCAGCATTACTATGCAGTTTTATTATTGTTGTATTACCATAGATGCTTTTGAACAGCGACGCGCCCTGAAGAAGCATCCACGTGACGTGAAAACGGCCTATCAACTCTGGCGCCTCGGAGAACTTCAGCCGTTCGACCTTGTCCCGGCTCTCTCCCCTGCATTGGGTTCCATTCATGCTCCTAATCGAGCTCCCAACAGCACGACAGTCGCTGCCGTAATTTGTTATTGCTTTGTGGCTTCTTTCTGGCGTTTCCGGCAGGCTCGCACCCCCCAGAGCGCGGCTGAAGCTCCCTCGCCTCACTCTGACACCGCGGCTTGAGTTCCCTCGCCGTGCAGCATTGCGGTGGACTCCTATCGGACCTTTCGTCTTGCCACGGACTTTTTGCCACTGCTTATCTGGGATGAACGTTATTTACACGGACCCTGAACATCTAGGCTAATATTATTTGCCTTTATGAAGGTTTGCTTTTGAATTTCTGTCTTATGTATATAACAAAAGGCGATGGCGTCTGATTATTGAATATTTGTATGTCCCTATATGATTTGATATATAAGGTGCTTTGAAATCAGATACTCACAATATAACAGTGTGTTAATTTACAACTGCTCTCTTCATGTGTTATGTAATTGGGACTCCACCCTAATCAGTATATGTGAACCTTTATATTGTATGGTTCTTTGCTTGTTTTAGTTTGCTGTGAGCACACCCCCCCCCCCTTTGTCTTTGTAGTGTAAATAATATACCTGTGAAATAATGCCCAGGGTGGGAGAAAGAACCCTTGTCTATTTAAAGCAAATGTGAATGTTGCAAGGCACAAGCTTGAATAGCATTGAGTAGCCATGAAGCTGCAAAATCAATCAATGAGGGAATCTGCCTAGAGCAATGGTTCCCAACCTGTAGGGCAGTGGGCCATTGGTGTGCCGTGTGACCTAAAATAAGGTCCATGGCTCTAGATTATTAAATATGGTTTTCTGTGGGCAAGTAGATGGCGACTACTGGATGACACATGTTCTGTATCAGAAACTAGAGCTGATGTGGTCTATCCAATGCCATTTTCTGAATCAGCACCCCAAATAACCAAATTGAATCTAAAGTTGACCAAAAGCAAGCGGCAAGCTAGGCGTCTGGCTCCCTACCTATCCAGAGATGACCTGGCCACGGTGCTCCAAGCCACGGTCATCTTGAGACTGGACTACTGTAACGCCCTTTACATTGGCCTGCCCTTGTCAGTGATCTGGAAACTTAAGCTCATCCAGAATGCTGCTGCTCTACTTCTCTGGGACCCCAGTGAGATGTCACATAACACCCATCCTCCAGCAGCTCTACTGCCTTCAAGGTGATGGTGTTAACTTTCAAGGCCTTGCATGGTCTGGGGCCGCTGTATCTGAGGGACCGTCTTTCCCCCCACCAACCCCAGAGATCACTCTGTTCCGAACAACAGAACCTCCTTGAAGTACCGACTTTCAAGGCAATCCGTCTCACATCGACCCGGCGCAGAGCCTTTTCAGTAGTGGTGCCGTCAATCTGGAATACCCTTCCAAGTGATGGGCAGGCCATGCAGGACCTATCCTCTTTTCGCAAAGCCTGCAAGACCCATATTTTCCAGCTAGCCTTTGATTGCTAAGCTGGAAAATCTTCTTTTAATCTAGTTTGATATGTTGCTTTACCTTTGTTGTGTTTTTAATACGACTGTGTTTTATATGACTGTGAGCCGCTCCGAGCCCTCCAAATAATAAATAATAAATAATAAATTAAAAATCGATTTGTAACTCTTTAGGTACTAATATTGGAGAGTGACTCCTGGTCAAGTGGTCACTGGTAAAAAAAAGTTGGGAAGCACTGGCCTAAAAACAGCCTGGCCTTTGTTGCCAGAAGCACGTGAACAATTACAATAGAAAGGAGGAAACCATGAAAAGGAGAAAAAAAATCTGGTTTTTAGTATTACAAAACACCAGAATCAAGACAGTAAATAAAGAAAACCACTTGGAAATAGGAGGGCTCCAGGCAGCAAACAATCATGTGCCAGGTAACCCCTCCCAAACAGGAGATGCCTCCAGGCAACAACGGGCAGGCTATCTCTATGCAGATACCTTCACTGGTTGACTTTGCAGCTACAAGGCTACTCAAATGCTCATCAAACTTGCCAACTGCAACATTCACACTTGTTGTAACAGACAAGGTTTTTTCTCCCACTGTGGACACTACTCCACAGGGATATGTGTATATGTGTGTGCATGTGTATACACACACACACTCCACTTGCCTCACTGTGAACAGAACCTATAAAGATGCCATTAGCCACAGATGCAGGCAAAACATCAGGAGAGAATGCTTCTGGACCATGGCCAGACAGCCCAGAAAACTCAGAGCAACCCAGTGATTCCAGCCATGAAAGCCTTCGGCAACACAACAGGGATCTCCTTCATGAAGATCTGTGGAAAAGGAGCAGCAACCCACCTTCCCTCTATTGGTGTTTGATGCAAAGAGCTGAGAGAGGCGTTAGGAAATTACAGTTAGAACAGACAGCATTTGGAGCAGGCAACCGAATTCGCTCTCCCATTTTCTGTATTTATGTGTGTGTGTGTGTGTTTCCAATTGACTCCACTGTTGTCTCTTGTTCCCCCAGCTACATCAGATGAGATGGCCCCCCTCTCTTGCAAACATGCAAACATACATAGGCACGGGTGTGTTGTGATGAGAAGGGCAAACCTCCCAAGCTGACCCCGCTCTGCTTCACTTACATCCTTTTTCTTTCCGAAGCGGTTTCTATGACAACAAGCCTAACAGGGCTTTATTTGGGGAGGGGGAGAAGCCAGAGAGGGAGAGAAAGAAAGATGTGGAGGAAGGAAGGAAGGAAGGAAGGAAGGAAGGAAGGAACGAAAAGAAAGAAGGAAAGAAGGAAAGAGAGAAAGAAAGAGGAAGGAACGAAGGAAGGAAGGAAAGAAGGAAAGCGAGCGGGGCCTCAAGTCAGGCCCGGATCACCCATAAGGCCACACTAGGCCACGGCCTAGGGATGCAGCCAGAGGGGGCACCAGATCCGGACCCCCCCCCATTTTTTTAAAAAAAGTCGATCTTCAGGCGCTTCTGCACCTGCGCGCCATCCACGCCCGCCCTGCACCCCCTCCCCTTTCCTGCACTCCTCCTTGGCTCCCCCCCACCTCCTGCAGCTCCGTGCGCCTCCTTCTTCCTCCGCGCACCCCGGGGGTGGGGCTTCCCTTCCTTCCTCCTCCTCGCCATGCGCTTCCCTTCCTCCTCCACCGCGACGCCAGGCGCATGGTGAGGAGTCAAGGAAGCCGGGCATGTAGTGAGGAGGAGGAGGAAGGAAGGGAAGGCTCGCCCCCGGGGCACGCGGAGGAAGAAGGCGGCGCATGGAGCCGCGAGGAGGCGGGGGGTGCGCTAGAGGTTGGTTTGGGGGCGTAATTCCAAAGTGTGGCCTAGGGCGCCCAAATTGGTTCATCCGGGCCTGCCTCAAGTGGTGGCGCATCCTCATCCTAAGCGAGGCCTTTGTAGGAGCCGCAACAGGGCCGGATGCTTCTCTCATTTGGGAGAGAAGGAGAATAAGGGATGGCAAGCACCTGTGTTGCAGGCACTCCAGGGCTTTCTGCAAGCAAAACAAGAATGGTGGAAAGGAGCTTTTGTTTGCACACAGAGGCCGCCATCATGGAACAACAGCTTCATACTACATGAAAGAAAGGAGATTCCAGCTAAACACAAGGAAAAATTTCCTGATCGATTCCTGTTCAACAGTGGAACTCTCCCTCTGCCGCAGAGGGAGCGTGGTGGAGGCTCTTTGGAGGCTTTGAAGCAGAAGCTGGATGGCCATCTGTTGGGGAGGCTTTGAAGGTGGTTTTCCTGCTCCTTGGGAGAATGGGGTTGGACTGGTTGGCCCACCAGATCTCTTCCAACTCTTGGATTCTAAGATTAACTTGAAAAATTCCCCCAAAATCAGTGGATGAATGAAACGTTCTGAAATTTGGCATGATAAGGGCGGTAGATGTGTTCGACAACTGTAGCAAGTTTCATGCTCTAACAATGAAGGAGAGAGGAGCCTGTGAAGTTTTCCCATTGGCACAACAAAAAAAGCCATTAAAAAGTAGTTACCCCATTATAGTTAAAGTTACGGTTATTTTAGAAACACTTTAGAAACATTTTGCCCCCCGCTCTAATCAGGGGCGGTCTAAGGTAATTTTATATGGTAAGCGAACATTATTTGGGCGCGCCCTGTTGTAGTTGAGTCTGGGACCTCAGGTACTATTAGGAGGACAGGGCTGTGTGAAGAGGATACTCCTATTACTCTTACTTCTGGCCTGGCAACTGTGTCGTGACACGCCCCCCCCCCCATGTAAAACAAATATACAATTATAATATCACAATACCATTAGTAGTATTATATTGTATCAATGTATATACAATATATTATAGTACATACTCATACTATATTATATCACATTACAATATAATTATATTATAATATATTGACATAATATAACATAACATTGTATTATATTATTATTATAAAATAATAAATAAAATTATTTATTTAAATAAAATTATCCTCTACTAAATATTTTCATTACTCCTATAAAACTCAAATAACCCAAAATAAAGTAAAATAAAATATTATAAATTACTATTTGCCTGCGCAGTTGTACCTGTCTCTCCTTGATGCTCCCGGCCGGCGCGCACGCGCGGGGAGATGGGCAGGTGTGGTAGGGTTCACACGTGATTGGGCCTGGTGAGGGAGTTCGCCTCAGCACGCGGCGGCTACTTCCGGTGGCGGCTGTCAGGAGGCAATACGTCGCCAATACCCCTTTGGCTCCCCTCCCCTCTCCCTTCGTCTCCGCCCCCTGCCTGCCCAATTGGGTCACCGTATTTGGCGGCACAGTGGAGACAAAGGGAGAGGGGAAGCACTCATTGCCTGCCCGATAGGGAGTGCTTTGCTTACAGGCTTCTGCGCACAGGCGCTACTGGGCATGCGCGGAGGTTTCCGCAAGTTGCTCCTGAGCTCAACTACAGCTCCGGAGCAACTGCGCCTGCGCAAAAACTTCCGCGCATGCCCAGAAGCGGCGTCTGAGCACACAAGGCCGGGGCCTAAAAGCAGGCAGCCGCAGCGCTGCCTGAGGAACATCGGCAGGGCCAGAGCGCTGCCTGGCTCCGGCGGGCGGGGGAATTCGCCCCTTCCCAGATGGCTCCCCATGCGGCCGCTACCTTGGCCTACCTGTAGGACCGCCCCTGGCTCTAATTTAGTAATGAGTATTGAAACATTATTTTCATTGACCACATGCACTATAACATAACGTAAATATGAACCCCTTGTTCCACATTTTCTGCTGGACTCTCTTTCATGGAGGAGGTTTGTAAGCAGAGGCTGGAGGCCGGGGTTGAGTTAGTTGTAGGTTGGACTAGATGGCCCTTGGGGTCCCCTTCCATCTCTCATGATTCAATGCAAAAAGCTTTTTGGCGCATCTCTGTGCCAACGCTTGACTCGCAGCACATGGGGAACACAATGGATCGGCCAGCTGCGAGGCAGACGGGTGCGTCAGCACTTTTCGGAGAAGGGTGTCGTAATTCTCAGTTCTGCTTCCAAGTCCATCCTAATTCCAGACTTCACCCGCCTGGCAAAGAATGGGAAGATTGCTGGCCCCGCTTTCCAAGACCAAGATTCAGAAGCAAGAGCGGGAAATGCTTCCATGATGAATCACCGGACTCCCGGGGCTCATTCTGCAAGGAATTGATTGAACTTCACCCCGGTTGGCCATCGAGGCGTGCGTTTGGACCCCGGCCCTTTCCCCGCCATCAGAGGACTAGGCTTTTCCCATCAGGCTGCCAAGTAATACAGGCAGGGAGGAATGAAACCTTGCAGACAAGCCAAGGCTGGGACCTGTTTTGTCAGGGCTGCACATCATTCGAAGCGACAACAACAACACTCTCGTTCTCCTCTCTCCCATTGGGGTGCCTTTGAAGTGCCTCAGATGTTTTGCCTGAGGAGGAGCCTGTTAATTGGCTTTGAACAAATACGATTTGAGGCAATATTTTGGTCATAAATCTGTCTCCCTCTCCTCTTCCATCTCCCAGACGTTACTGTCTAGTCTTTTCGACCATCAGAGCGTTAGCTTCTATCCAAAAGCCTCGTCTTCAAGGTATAGTCAAATAATATGTTTCAAATAGGGTTGGTATTTGGGATCGACAACTAGTCATACTCTCTCAGCCCTAATAATTCCCTTATTGGTTTGCCTTAGGGCCACCACAAGTGGGAAAGGACTTGAAGGCACACAGCAACCACATTTTAGGCTGTTCCTCCTCCCTGCTTTCCTCTTCTTCCTCCGCTTCTCTTTTTCCTCTTCCTCCTCTTCCCCCTGTTCTTCCTTCTTTTCTTCTCCCACCTCCTCTTTCTCCTGTTCTTCCTCCTCCTTCTTCTCCTCTTGTATTCCTGTTCCTTCTTCCTTTTCCTCTTGTTTTTCCTCTCCCTTCTCCTTTTCCTCCTCCTTTTACAACTCTCCATCCTCCTCTTTTTTCTTTTCTTCCTCTTCCTCTTCTCTTCTTCTTATTTATTTATTTATTTATTTCCACCATTTCTACCCCACATCTTCTCAACCCCCGAGGGGGGACTCAGAGCGGCCTCGCAATGGCAACAATTCAATGCCCAAAACACGGTAAACATATAATAGAAACCACAACAATCAAAAATTTAAAATACATTAAATACAGTTAACATTAAAATTCATTAAAATATAATTAGCATTAAAATATATCAAATACATTCACATAGGTTAAAAACAGTATTCCGTCCATAACAGAAGCCTTGGGTCATGTCCACCAGTTTGCCATTTCAATCCAATCTAAAGTGCTGTATCGTGCTAATGTGCAAACGCCTGGTCCCATAGCCAGGATTTCAGTTTTTTCCTGAATGTCAGGAGGGATGAGGTGGATCGTATATCAATATAGGGAGCGCATTCCACAGACAGGGAGCCACCACCGAGAAGGCCCTATCTCTCATCCCCACCAACCGTATTTGAGAAGTTGGCGAGAGCGAGAGCGGGGCTCCCCGGATGATCTTAGATTACGAGGTGGGCCGTAGGGGCTGATGCGTTCGGACAAGTAAGCTGGGCCAGAACCGTATAGAGCTTTAAAGGTCAAAACCAGCACTTTGAATTGAGCTCGGAATTGGACAGGCAGCCAGTGGAGCTGACACAACAGGGGGGTGGTATGCTCTCTGTATGTAGCTCCCGTTAGTAATCTGGCTGCCGCCCGTTGGACTAATTGCAGTTTCCAAACTGTCTTCAAAGGCAGCCCCACGTAGAATGCGTTGAAGTAATCTATTCGGGATGTGAGCAGAGCGTGGACGACTGTAGCCAGATCAGACTTCCCAAGGTACGGGCGCAGCTAGCGCACGAGTCTTAACTGTGCAAAAGCTCCCCTGGCCCCTGCCGAGACCTGTGGTTCCAGGCTCAGCGATGAGTCCAAGATCACTCCCAAGCTGCGAACCTGCGTCTTCAGAGGGAGGGTGACCCCATCCAACACAGGCTGTAACCCTATGCCCTATTCGGCCTTTCGACTGACCAGGAGGACCTCTGTCTTGTCAGGATTAAGTTTCAATTTGCTAGCCCTCATCCAGTCCGACACAGCAGCCAAGCACCAGTTCAAAGTCTGGACAGCCTCCTTGGTGACAGGTGGGAAGGAGTGACAGATCTGGATGTCATCTGCGTACAGATAACACCTTACTCCGAAACTCCGAATGATCTCTCCCAGCGGTTTCATGTAGATGTGAAATAACATTGGGGACAGTACTGAACCCTGAGGGACTCCACAAGACAACGGTTGTGGAGCCGAACAGCGATATACAAGGGCAGTCCAGTAATATTCCTTACTGCGATAATGAATTGAGACCGCAACTGGACTTTGCCGCAAACAACTCTCCTGCTCAATACTCCTTTCGAATTGTCGACATGGTTTGCCGATTCCTGCACCTTTGACTCCCCTTGGAAGGAGAGTCTACCTGCTGGGCTCGGGCACAACCCTTTGGTTCGTGCTCCCCCCTTCACCTATGAGGATACCTATCTCTACCCAATGAACCCTTGACGCATTGGCATTTCTTGATTTTTCCTATGGACCTGAATTACCTTGGACATTGACTGACGTAATTGTCGCATAGGGTAGGAGCCCACTGCGGGCGTGCTTGTTATATTGTATGAATTTGTTATTATGAGATTGTGATTTTGATGTTGATGAATGTGTATTATCACTTTTGAATACTAAATATTTGCTACCATTGCATATTGCTTACACTCTTGTGTTGTGTTGCTTAGTAGCAACTCCCCCTCTTTGTTATATAGTACCCCCAAGCCCCACATCTGCAAGGCGACCCAGAAGGATACCGTGGTCAACGGGATCAAAAGCCGCTGAAAGGTCCAGCAGGACCAACTTATAACTACACCTAAGATTGATTCCCTCTTCTCTTGTATCCTATCTTTTCACCCTCTAAGAAAGCTACTGGAAGTTACTTTTTCGGGAGAGAGGGCACACCTCCCTGCCAAGGATGCTCCCGGCTGTGGCAGTCCACACAGGACTAACGTTGCAGAGCAGTGAGCTGATGTTTGTTCCCTGAAGCTGGTAGATGGAGAGGCGAGGGCCCACCTGGCTGGCCGGGGAGCAGAACAGGAGCAGCGATGGGGCATGGATTGTGCTGACTCTTTGGAAAGAAGGAAGGAAGGGAGCTCCCGGCGGCAGGGATGGGCTGCCAACCCCCTTGGCTCCCTCCCTCTTTCTCTCTCAATCTCTCTGCTAATGAGGGAAGAGCGGCTCCCCTACCCGCCTCTGAGCCAGGTGCACGCATGATTTATGGCACCATTTGAGTCATTATTCTCAGTTACCCAATTATGTTCTCTTTTCCTTGAAGGAAGGAAGGAAGAAAGAAAGAGAGTTAAAGATGCAAGAATGTTGTTGTGGCAGCAGAAGCTGGAAATTCAGAAGCATCTGGACTGAAAATGACTCGAGGGAAATGAAGAACCAGAAGGGAATTTCGTGATGGTCATCAGGAACGCATCACTCAATACATTTCAAACTCAATGTCCACAATCCAGTCCTTCCAGTTGCTGGAGTCAGGGAGCGAAGGAAACAGAGAGGAAGAAACCCGATTGATTTAAAACATGGTTTTTGGAGGAGAGTCCTGTATCTGAGGGCCAAAAAAAGATGCATGGATGGATCTTGGAACATCCTCTGAAGACTCACCTGTGTCTATTGTACTTTGGACACATCATAAGGACTTATAGTGATTAGGCCTGTGTGATCATTGAAAAAAAATGTTTAATGCTCATTACTAAATTAGGGGGCGGGAAGGAATGCTTTCTAAAGTATTTCCTCAATTAGATGGGGTCCATCTTGTAACTATAATGATATAACTACTTTTTCATTACTTTTCGTTAAGTAATTGTGCCAATGGGGAAACTTCAAGGGCTCCTTTCTCCCTTATTGCTAGAGCTACTGGCATGAAACTTGCCACAGTTATAGAGCACATTGACCACCCTTAGCCCACATTGAACACCCTCAGGATGTTTTGCTCATCCACTGATTTTTGAGGAATTTTTCAAACAGCATTTAAAAATACTAAAAGAGCAATCTCCTTGAATTTTATACACAACTAGCTGAGGACCCGGCGGTGCCTGGGTTATTTGAGAAAGGCATTGTGTGCCAAGGTTGATTCCTATTAGATGTTTATGTGGCTTGCAGTGGTTTCAGGAACTTAGTGAAGGTACTGCGAGTCCCATTGGCCATGGTCCATCCCCCTCCAAACAGCACCAGGATGTAGAGTGGGTCATGGGGGCTGTGTGTGTCACATTTGGTCTTGATCATTCTCTGGATGAGGGTTGCAGCAGTCTCTGGAAGTGAGGGAAGGTACTGGAAGTCCCATCATCCATGGTCCCCCATTCTCCAAAATGCACCAGGATGTGGCTCATGGGGGCTCTGTGTGCCAGGTGTGGTCTTGATCAGTCATTGGACGAGGGTCGCAGCGGTCTCAGAAATTGTAAAGTGGGCCATTGGCCTCTGTGTGCCAAGTTTGGTCCTGATTTGTCATTGGTGTGGGCCACTGTGCTCTAAGCAAGTGAGTTAAAGTACTGCACTTTCCGTCATCCATGGTGCATCCTACCTCAAACTGCACCAAGATTGAGAGTGCATCTTGGGGGTCTGTGGGCCAAGTTTAGTCTTGTTCTGTCTTTGTTGTGGACCTAGTCAGGAAAATGAAGTTGAGGAAGCCTTACTGTCAAATCTCTCTCTCTCTCTCTCTCTCTCTCTCTCTCTCTGCGACACACAATACAACTTAAACATAGAACTTCAGCTTAAGGATTTCCTCCCAGTCTGGCACACATTTACTCTCTACAGAATTCTAAACTGTGTGGCTGGATGGCCGGCTGCTGCAGCGGCGAGAAACATGCCTCTCTGCTCTCCTGATTGGGGCTTTCTGGTGCTTTCAGAATTCTGGGAAATGTAGTTTAGGGCAGGGCCTTTTGCATTCTCTGGCATAGGTCTCCTCGCCTTCCAATGCTACATTTACCAGAATTCTCTACTCTCTCAGTCTCTTTCACGCAGCTTGTCCCGCCCTTCTGCTTTCCTCTCTTCATGGTGAGAGGTAGCCTAACTCTTCTCAATTGAAATAGGAATGGCGGTCTCTTGCTTGTTGTGCGTGTTTGCATCAATCTGACGCTATATAACCCATGATGCAGGAACAGTCAAACATGGCACTATCTTGGCGCTTTCTTGACTTGAGTTCATTGTCAACATGTCTTAGTACAGGGTTTCTCAACCTGGGGGTCGGGACAACTGGGGGGTCATATGGGGGTGTCAGAGGGGTCACCAAAGACCACCAGAACATGCAGTATTGTCTGTTAGTCACAGGGGTTCTCTGTGGGAAGTTTGGCCAATTTCTATTATTGGTGGGGTTCAGAATGCTCTCTGATAATAGGTGATCTATACATCATAGTAACTACAACTCCCACTCATGGTCTATTTTCCCCAAACTCTACCTATGTTCACATTTGGGCATATGGAGTATTTATGCCAGGTTTGGTCTAGATTAGGGGTGCTCATACTTTTTCAGCATGAGAGCTACTTATAAAACAACCAAGTCAAAATAATCTCCCTACCCACTACTCAGAGAGCCATAAAAGCAAAATATTTGGAAATTTATTTCAGTGAGAGCCATATAATATATTTTAAGACTGAATTCAACTAAATGTGAGTATAATAAGCCCCTGAATTTATTCATAATAATAATGATGATAATATTCTTTCAGCCTCTGCTACTACTACTAATAATAGTAACAACAACAACAACAGGTTTCTAGAAAAGAAGGAGACCTCCAAGGGCCATCCAGTCCAACCTCCTTCTGCCATAAGGGAAAAACAGAATCAAAGTATTCCTCACAGATGGCCGTTCAGCCTCTGATAATAATAATAATAATAATAATAATAACAATGGGTTCCCTAGAATAGGAGGAGACCTCCAAGTGCCATCCAGTCCAACCTCCTTCTGCACCTGGGTGGCGTCAGGAGCTGCGGGGCAGGACTGAACCTTCCTCTCGCCCTGCCTGCGATCTACCAGGATGCCCTAGGCGATCTACCAGTAGATCACGATCTACCTAATGAGCACCCCTGGTCTAGATCCTTCATTGTTTGAGTCTACCGTGCTCTCTGGAGGTAGGTGAACTACAACTCCAGAACTCAAGGTCAATGCCCACCAAGCCCTTCCAGTATTTTCTGTTAGTCATAGGAATTCTGTGTGTCAAAGCTTTTTCAATTCCATAGTTGGTGGGGGTTCAGTATTCTCTTTGATTGTAGATGAACTATAAATCCCAGCAACTAGAACTCCCAAATGACAAAATCAACCCCACCCCCAACCCCACCAATATTCAAATTTGGGCATATCCATAACAGTAGCAAAATTACAGTTATGAAGTAGCAATGAAAACAATTGTATGGTTTGGGGTCACCACAACATTGGGAACTGCATTAAGGGGTTGCGGCATGAGGAAGGTAGTCGTTCCTGCAGATTAAACTATTGTATTGTTGATGCCCTCGTTTCTAGTTTCTGATTGGGAATAGGAAGTAGAGATATTTGGGCCCTGTGAATATCAACACTCATCCTAATCAAGGCATGAAACGAATTTCTTCCTCTTCTGGGGGAAGACCATTTGCTAGTGAGTATTCCTATCTCAGCCACTCTTGGAGACCAGAATGTCATACCCCCCAATGCAACATGGGCTTTCTTTGTTTCCATTGCTCCATGCATCTCTCTTCCTTTCTCGCGAACTGGTTTGTTCGCATCCTCGTTGTCGTCATCATCGCCTCTCCCATCCTGAGACCGCGAATGGCTCTGGAGCCGAGCAAAGCTCCCAATTAGGAGAGAAAAGATGGCCGCCTCTCCCCTACCTACCTGCGCCTTCCCCGCTCAAAATGGGTAATTGATTCTTGGCTTAGAGCCTCTTTGCAATTGTAAGTGGACTTAAGTGGAATCAAAAGCCCCGTAAATCATTCAAATTAAAGCTTTTGAGGGCAGCTTTCGTAGCTTTGCGCTCCCAGCAAAGGAGACGGAAAGGAACAATTGCCGCCTTCAAAGGCTGCAGCTTTCGAATCAGGCTTAACTATCCTTGGTGTTAATGGCCTAGCGAGGCTGTGTGGGGCTGTGGCTCTGGATGGGGTTTATTCCACACTATCTTTCCACCAAACAGGATGCCACAGGAGGCAATCTGAGTCTTTCCTCATAGCGAGTTCCTCCTACACTGCGGTTGGAAAACATAAATGTCCCATGCCTAGTGAAGGATTGATTGTGTGATTCAGTTCTCATGTTGAGTGCAAATGGGTGCACAGCCAACGTGCCGCTGAATGCACCACCGAATGCACACTGCAATCCATATCTGTGTTGCACTGCAGGCGGAACTCAACTTCTGCAATCTTGAAGTGAATGCAAGGAGCATAAAATAGGAGAAATTAAAGTTAGAGAGATTCTAACTTCCAACACCTTTATCCCACTTCTCGTCTCCCAGAGAAGGCCACCTTCCCGGAAGGGGGAGGTTCCGGATGGAACCTTCCTGCAACTGGGGCATGGCCTTCTCCACCGGAAGGCAGCCCCAGTTGCTCATTCCGCTCCAGGACTTTGACCCACCACTCCCACCCATCAGCAGTATCAGTTTGGTTGCCAGTTGGACCCTGGTAGGAATTTTTCCCCCTTCCCCCATCATTCGGGAAAAGGGGTTTTTTGCCTACCCCCTTTACTGTTTAGGGGCTAGAGGGGAGTGTGAGGATATAAATAGGCTTAGCGGAAAATAGATAGGGAAATTCCCATATTTTGGTGTGCACCTAAGGCACCCCCCTATAGGGGTGAAGGCCATTATGTTAATACTCACCTAAAGTTCAAGTTGATGGGTGAAGTACAGTTAAATAGCCCTGAAATGGGAGGAGGCTGGTCTCAATATCTTGGGAACAGACCTTGCCAGGCCCGGATCATAGCCTTTTGGCGCCCTAGGCCCCCACCCCCACCTCTTCCTCCTCACCAGCACGAGGAGGAGGAAGGAAAGCCCCACCCCCAGAGCCAATGCCGCGCATGCGCGGCAGTGACCCCAAGGGTGGGGCCTCCCCTTGGCTCCTCCCTCCCTTCTAAAGCGTCATGCCGAAATCGCTGCTTCTGAGGCCGGCATGACGCTTTAGGAGGGAGGGAGGAGCCAAGCGGAGCCTCCCTTTGGCTCCTCCCTCCCTCCTAAAGCAACATGCCGGGCAGCCTCAGAAGCGGCCGAAATCGCCGCTTCTGAGGCCGGCATGATGCTTTAGGAGGGAGGGAGGAGCCAAGGGGAGCAGAGCAAAGGTGTTGGCGCTTGCCGCCGCGAACATGCACACTTTTTTTGAATTTTTTTGATTTTTTTTCAAATATGTTGTTTGAATTTTTGAAATTTTTTGAAATTTTTCGAGGTCCCGACCTACTGCCCCCCCCAATAATGCTGCCCTAGGCCTTGGCCTAGGGTGGCCTTATGGGTAATCTGGGCCTGGACCTCGCACTCATTTCCCTTAGCGGGCTGCCCTGGTTGGATAGCCAGGGAATCCAGGTGTTTCACCCGTAAATTACTATTTGAAGCCGGGTAGGTATTCAGCAAATTTGGTTGCCGAATGCATGAAACCGAGCCTGGTGCGGGGCCGCAGACGCCTTAGCCAGAACAGATCACAGCAGACAGGCCCGGATTACCCATAAGGCCACGCCATGGCCTAGGGCAGCAGCCATGGGGGGGGCAGCAGGTCCGGCGCAACAGGACAAAGAGTGGCAGCTCGGAGGCCGGGCGCGCGCAAGCAGCCCCGTCTCTTCTCCTGCCTCCGCCGAAAGGGCAGCGTCCTGGGTGAGTGACCTTCTTTCCCGCCTTTTGCTGGCTCGCTGGGGAGGTTGGGAGGCAGGAGAAGATAAGGTTTTATTTTTAGTGTGGGTCTGAGTAATGTGTGTGTGTGGAGGGGGGGCGTGCGGTAGGGGGCGTAATTCCAAAGTGTAGCCTAGGACGCACAAATTTGTTAATCCGGGCCTGGCCCAATGAAAAAGCCAACGGAGCTTTGAAATCTTGCATGATATAGTCAGTGTAGTTTGGATGGCCCTGGTTTGGGGATGTTGGTTTTGGCGATGTTTTCCTCAATGGTCAACGTGGCTACCTTGAATCTATATTACACTAGCTGTACCCAGCACGCGTTGCTGTGCCCTATTTAGGAGATGCGAGAAAGTTTGAGTATGTATGGGTTGGAATTGATGTTGTGTAGCCTCGTGAGCAGGAAAGGTAGGAAAGAGGCAAAGAAGGAAGGAAAAGGAATGAATGTGGGGTGGACATACGTGTAGAATAATGAATAGGTGGGAGAAAGAAAGAACTCTTGTCTGTTTGCTGTAAGAGCGAAAGTTGTAACGGGTCACCGTGATCTGCACATAATGGCTTTGCAGTTTCAAGGTGTGGCTGGTTACTGTTGTAGTTGGATCCTTTGTTGGGAGGTGATTAGCTGTCCCTGTTTTTTTTTCTTGTTTGAGTTCCCTTGTTTATGATTTTTTTCTGGAGACCTGTCCACCTCCTCTGAGGATGCCTGTAGCCATAGATGGGGAGTAATGCCAGGAGAGAATGTTTCTGTCCCCCTGCCTTTTTCTGTCTCCGTCGCTTTCTCCCTCCCTGATGCCTGGACTTACTTGATGCGGGTCCCCATGGCTGCCTGCCTGGGCTCCTGTTTGACTGTTTGAGGGGCTAGTTCACTGGGCTCACTGGGAAGGAGGGCGGAGACTGGGTCATGCGGGGTCTTCTGGGAACGGTAGTCCCTTGGTGGTGGACGCTTTTTCTGGCGTTTCTCAGCAGCTTTTGGACTTGTTTTTGCGGGTGGTGTCGTGGGCGGCTCCTCTGCCGCGGGTGGTGTCGTGGGCGCCTCCGAGTCCGGGACCCGCTGGGAGGCTGCGGAGGAGGCCGAGAAGACTCTCGGCCTCCTCCGCAGCCTCCCAGCGGTCCCGGACTCGGAGGCGCGGTGGCCACCTTGGTCCCGGCGTCGGCCATGCGGGTCGGGTCCGTGAGCGGCTGGTAGGTGGTGGAGGAGGCCGAGGAGGCGGCGGAGGAGGTGGGCCTAAGGAAGGGGGAAGTAGGCGCCTGCTTCCCCTTCCCAGGCTCACTCCCCTGTCCCTGGCTCCCAGGGCGCTGCGGATCGCGATCTGACAGCGCCCTGGGAGCCGGGATGAGGAGGCGG
Source organism: Anolis apletophallus (assembly GCA_030556195.1). Lineage (NCBI taxonomy): Eukaryota > Metazoa > Chordata > Lepidosauria > Squamata > Anolidae > Anolis > Anolis apletophallus. The sequence goes on along the minus strand of JARBWK010000016.1, from coordinate 17,598,375 downwards.
GCCTAAGGAAGAGGGAAGCAGGCGCCTGCCCCCTTCCTAGGCCCTCTCTCCTGGCTCCCAGGGCGCCGCGGATCGCGATCTGACAGCGCCCTGGGAGCCGGGACGGAGGAGGCGGGCCTAAGGAAGAGGAAGCAGGCGCCTGCTTCCCCTTCCTTAGCCCACTCCTGGGTGGGGCTCCCAGGCGCCGCGGATCGCGATCTGACAGCGCCCTGGGAGCCGGGACGGAGGCGGGGCCTAAGGAAGAGGGAGCAGGCGCCTGCTTCCCCTTCTCCAGGCCCACTCTCCGTCCCTGGCTCCCAGGGCGCCGCGGATCGCGATCTGACAGCGCCCTGGGAGCCGGGACGGGGGGTGGGCCTAAGGAAGAGGGAAGCAGGCGCCTGGGGCCCCTTCCTAAGCCCAGCGGAGGGTGGCCCGCCTCTTGCCACGCCCCCGCCACTCTTCCTTACCGGGAAGAGCGGGGGCGCGGAAGAGGTGGGAGGGGCTGGGGGGAGCGGAGGTATGGCCCCGCTCTTCCACGCCCCCGCCACTCTTCCTACCGGGAAGAGCGGGGGCGCGGGAAGAGGTGGGAGGGGCTGGGGGAGCGGAGGGGGCCTCGCTTTGCCACGCCCGCCACTCTTCCTTACCGGGAAGAGCGGGGGCGCGGGAAGAGGTGGAGGGGCTGGGGGGAGCGGAGGTGTGGCCCCGCTTGCACACCCCCGCCACTCTTCCTTACCGGGAAGAGCGGGGGCGCGGGAAGAGGTGGGAGGGGCTGGGGGAGCGGAGGTGTGGCCCCGCTTGCCCACGCCCCCGCCACTCTTCCTTACCGGGAAGAGCGGGGGCGCGGGAAGAGGTGGGAGGGGCTGGGGGAGCGGAGGGGTGGCCCGCCTCTTGCCACGCCCCGCCACTCTTCCTTACCGGAAGAGCGGGGGGCGGGAAGAGGTGGGAGGGGCTGGGGGAGCGGAGGGTGGCCCCGCTTTCTTGCCACGCCCGCCACTCTTCCTACCGGGAAGAGCGGGGGGGCGGGAAGAGGTGGGAGGGGCTGGGGGAGCGGAGGGGTGGCCCGTTTTTGCCACGCCCCGCCACTCTTCCTACCGGGAAGAGCGGGGGGGGGCGCGGGAAGAGGTGGGAGGGGCTGGGGGGAGCGGAGGTGTGGCCCCGCCTCTTGCCCCGCCCGCCACTCTTCCTTACCGGAAGAGCGGGGGCGCGGGAAGAGGTGGGAGGGGCGGGGGGGGTGCGGTGGGGTGGCCGCGCCTCGTGCCACGCCCCCCCGCTCTTGCGTACCGGGCGGTGGGAGGGGCTGGTGAGGAGGGGAGGGGTTTCCCCTCCTCCTTCCAGGTTCCCCCCGCCGCTCTTTCTGTTCAAAGGAGGAGGCGGAGGAGGCGCTCTGGCTGCCATGTGCGAACGTTCTAAACGTTCGCGCTGGCAGCGAAGTGGCCGGGGTGGGAGTTCCGTTGGCAATTTTTTGGGGATCGTTTTTTTGGGGGTGTTGGGAGGTATGTAGGTTCGGTTTTTTTACTGTTGTCTGTACCTCGTGGTCAGGGCCAGTTAGTTGTTTAGTTTGGTGTTTCTGCGACTTATAGTTTCTTTGTCTATATCCTTCTTTGCACGACCGTGTCTCCTTTATATATATAGATAATACTTTGTCTTATACAAGGATTAGTCTGTGAGCATAGAAGGAATCATATCACAATTGCAGAACTCGGCAAGGCAGAAGCAATACAAAATCTCACAAAAAGGGGCACTCTTCTCCCTCCACTTTCTTCCTCCGATCTTTTCCTGCCGCGTATAATCTCTCTCCATTTTCACACCTCATGCAAATTGCATGAAGGGGGAATTGTAACAAGTCGGCTGGCAATGAACTGAAATCCACCTTAAGTGCCAAGACTGCGGTGCCGGTAAAGAATGGATGCCGATGCCGCCTCACCTTGTTCTATAATTACCTTATTACCCCGGCAAGAGCCCGGAAATCTATATTTCAAGGAAGGCGCGCCCGTCTTAGTTCTCAGAAAAAGTCCTCAGTGGGAGCCTCAGAAAAGAGGCGCCTTTAACTCAGTTTGTTAGCTCTGAACTAAAATGGCATTTCAACTAAACTAAAGAAAGTCAGAAGAATGGAAGGGAGGGAGGGATGAAGGAAGAATTCAGGAAGGAGCAAATAGAATAAATAAATAAAGGAGGAAGGAAATAAGGAAAGAAAGAAAGAAGGAAGAACCAAAGAAAAGTGAAGGAGGAAAGGAAGGAAAGAAGGAAGGAGGGAAGGAAGGAGGGAAGGAAGGAAGGAAGGAAGGAAGGAAGGAAGGAAGGAAGGAAGGGGGAAGAAAGGCAAGGAAGGAGTGAGGAAGGAAGAAGGAAAGGAAGGAAATAAATAAATAAGGGTGGAAATCAGCAAGAAAATAAAGAAAAAAAGAAAAAAGGAGGAAGGAAGGAAAGAAAGAAGGAAAGAAGGAAGGAAGGAAAAGTGAGGAAGAACTGAAGAAGGAGTGAAGAAGAAAGGAGAGAAGGAAGGAAGGAAAGAGGAAGGACAAAGCGAGGAGGAAGTCAGGAATGAATGAATGAGGAAGGAAATAAATAAATACATACATACATAAAGATGAACTAAGGAAGACAATAAAGTTAGGAGGAAGGAAAGAAATAAAGAAGGAATGAAGGAAATAATGAGGGAAGGGAAGGCCATTGACTGTAGATGTTTTCCATAAGGCAATAGGCATAAGAACATAAGAACATAAGAAGAGCCATGCTGAATCGGACCTCAGCCCATCTAGTCCAGCATTCTGTATCACACAGTGGCCCACCAGTTGTACACGGGGATCTCGAGCAGAAGGGAGGGCAAAACCCTGACCTGCTCCCGACCCCCCACAACCAGTACCCAGGGAAATCCTGCCTACCTCAACCACTCCGAGGTGGCACTTGAATGTCCTTTTCAGTAACTACCGATACACTTGGTATCCATGAATCTGTCTAATCCTGCCTTGAAGTTGTTCAGGCTGACAGCTGTCACAACCTCTTCTGGAAGTGAGTTCCATAACCCAATGACCCTCTGGGTGAAGAAATATTTCCCTTTATTAGTCCTAATTTTCCTACCTTGGAGCTTCAGGGAGTGCCCCCTAGTCCTAGTGTTTTGTGACAAAGAAAATAATTTTTCTTTATTCACCTTTTCTATTCCATGCATGATTTTATACACTTCGATCAAGTCACCTCTTAAACGCCGTCTTTCAAGGCTGAAAAGACCAAGGCGTTGCAACCTGGTTTCATAAGGGAGCCGCTCCATCCCTTGGATCATTCTTGTTGCCCTTCTAAGGCATCTAAGCACATTTGCATCTGAAAAAAATTGAGAATATATAGGTAAAAGTACTACAAGTGTTGTCCTTGCAGCAAACTTCTATTTGCCATCTATTGAAAAATTAAGTGGAAAATATACTATGTTGTCTCTTGAAAACAGAAATGAAATAATTTCTGAAACGCCCTACAACCAAAGCCAGAGCCAAGCCCAGGCCTTATTAGGGATCCGGTTCTTATGCTTGCCATTTGAGCCCATTGGCTTATCTCTGATATCTGGATTCTATGCCTTTACACTCACATATTTATGGGATGATCATTCATTAGGGAATTGCAACACCGCATGGCTCAATACACAATGCACAATGTATGCAATGCACATCTGTATGAGCAATGGCCACCCGTGCACAAAACCTTCAGTTTAACAGTGATGTCTCCATTGAATCGCAATATCCATTCATTTTTGCAAGACAGCTACATAGGCGTTCTTAAAGCCCCATCTACACTGCCATATAATACAGTTTGAAACTGCATTGTATACTCAGTGTAGACTCATATAATCCATATAAGTTATTCAATGTATTATATGAGCCAACACTTACCATATAGACCAGGCATGGGCAAATTTTGGCCCTCCAGGTGTTTTGGACTACAACTCCCACAATTCCTAACAGCCTAACAGCCCATGTCTGATATAGACTGTTCTATATCAGTGTAGATGATGCCTAAGTCATAAGAAGAGTATCAAGTCATTGATTAATTAATGTATGCATTTATTTAACTAATTTATTCCTGACTTTCCTCTTTTAATATGGGGCCCAAGGCAGATAAAAAAAATCAGTGCAAAAGAGAGAGAGAATATAACCCCATGTTTCCAAAGCTGCTCCTTGATAGTCAAAAGAGTGTCCAGAAGAGAAGAATCCATGCTTGCCATTAGGTATGTGCGAAAATCCGGACATCATTTTGGATGACCGAAACGTTCTGAAACTTGGCAGGCTAAGTGTTGTCAATGTGATCTACAAGTGTGGCAAGTTTCATTCTGATAGCCATAAAAATGAAGGAAAAACAAGCCTCACAAATTGGATTGAAAGTTGTACCAAATCTTGTTGAAACAATAACAAAACTCGGGATTTTGAATTACAACTCAAAACTCAAAAACTATGGAAAAAGAAGCCTCACAAATTGGATTGAATTTTTTTTACTGAATCTTACCAAAATAATAATGAAACTCAGGATTTCGAATGACAACTCAAAACTCAAAAATGACAGAAAAAGAAGCCTCACAAATTGGACCAAAAGTTGTACCAAATCTTGTTGAAACAATAGCAAAACTCAGGATTTCGAATTACAACTCAAAACTCAGAAACGATGGAAAAACAAGCCTCACAAATTAGATCAAAATGTAGGGTTCCAGCCTGGTGGACTTGGGCAGACCCTGGGGGCTCCGGGTCAGGTACTAGTTGACCCGGGGGAGATAGAGGATGATGGGTGGCCAGATGCATTTGACTCTACAGAAGAGAGCCTGCAATGGGATAACACATGGCTGGAGGGTTATGGAACCTCAGTGAAGATTCCATGGAAATAGATTCAGATGAATATGAAAGGCCAGGTGGCCTTGGGTCTCAAGAAAGAGTGTCTACTCCCTTCCCAGATGGTGAGATGGGAGACGGGGAGTATCCTGGTTCTCACTCTGATAGCGATGCAGCTGGGCCCGCTAATGAGATGGAATTCAACAGGACGGCTAGTATCTCGGCTTCTAGAAAAGATTGGAGAAGGGGAGTGCGGTGGTTTGGATTCTGTTTTCAGCTACCGCAGTTGCGGCTGGACTCAAGTGCCACGTTTGACCGCAGAGTGGTTGTTTTGCTTTGGAACTTTGCTTCTTTGGGATTTCCTCTGCTTGGATTATAACTCAAGGACTAAGCTTAACTCTTTTGGATTGCTTTATTCTTACCTCTTTGGACTATTCTTTACCTTTATTCTAAATAAAAGAACATTTATTGTAGTTGCCTGTGTGTGTGTGATCTGGGGGGGGGGGGCTGTCCGAGTTCTGAGATGCAACACAAAAGTTGTACCAAATCTTACTGAAACGATAACAAAACTCGGGATTTTGAATTATGACCCAAAACTTGCACCTTTTCCAAATCAACCCGAATCTTCCCGAAACAAAACAATCTCTGCCATTTTGCACCCCTTTGCTCGCAATGCTTCACTTCTATTGTGATTCCAACCATCGTAATCAAGTGGGACTGGTTTGCCTTGCCAGACCTTTTCTGCATTGTTTGGAAGGCAAAGTCACTTGATCTCTTTGCTTTTGCAGGTATCACAATGAATGCTGTTGGCACGAGCCTTTGTTTCTTCTGCCCAGAAAGCCAAGCTGGTGCGCGCATACATACCACACATACAAATTAAGCATGATTTATTTTACTCGACGAATGCCAAAGTGGAAGGAAGGGGCCATTGTGTTCCATTGTGCAAAACAGCAGAAACAAGCCTAATCTCCAACCTGAGAGAGAGAGAGAAAAGGGGGGGGGACGAGAAAGCAAGGAGGAGGGGAGAAGGAGAGAAGTGGGGGAGAAAAATGATCAAAACCATGTCGCACAGGAAAAAGGGTTTCCATTCACAAAGAAATCATTATGGTTAATTTAATTCATTGTAGCGTTTAATATAGAAAAGCTTTTTGAGGGAGGCTGGGAGGAAAGCCAACATTGATATATAAATGGATTTTATTTTAAAAGCTAATGTAGTGGGCAGGGTGCGGCGTGGCGAGCTTCTCCCTTTCTCCCCAGTTTGCTTTCAACGGGGCATTGTCTCCGCAACTACACAAAATAGGGGGAGAAGGGAGCTTACAAATTGCCTATTTCTCCAATGAAAAGAGAGCATTACACTTATATATGCATTGGAGAGGAAGCCAAAGAGCTTAACATTCAAATAGTCTTGCTTCAGGAAAGATAGTTCGGGCCATGCAGGCAGAAACAGAAGAATTGAGTCCAATGGCTATGCAATATGGCCTGGCCGTAGAGCAGCGTTTCTCACCCTAAAGGTCAGGATTCCTGGGCGGGAGGTCACCAAAGACCATCAGAAAACACAGTATTTTCTGTTGGTCATGGGGGTCCTGCATGGTGGGGGGCCTGATACATTTTTGGGAGTTTTTTCAAAATTGGGAGGGCAGGTATCTATTTTTGCTCTGAGGTACCGAAAGATCCATTTTCTACCAGCCTATTATGGGGGGTGGGCTTCCCAGGCTCCCCTTCCTGTCACTTTAGGCATTCAAACTGTTAGTGTTTCTACTCTAGAGGAGAGACACTCGTCTGCAGGCAGGTGCATGCTTTCAGGAGGCTTCTTACCTGTTTCTCTACTCTAGAGGAGACACTCAGCTACAGGCAGGCTTGTGCACTTCCTGGGCCTGCACACCAAGGGAAGGAGGCTGCTCACAAAAAACAGGTGAGGAGCTGGGATCGGCTCCCACTTGTTTTCATGTTGAATTGATTTTCATATTGAGAAGGAGCTTCCTGTTGTTACCGAAAAGATTAAAAGGGCTTTGCCCAAATGCGGCTAAAGGCCCTGACCACCTCTAAAAGCGAGGATGGCAAACAAAGACCTTGGTGAAAATTTGGAAGCACTAGTTTTCCCCTAGAAAAACCCAATTGTTTGGCTCTCCAAGATCCGGAAGCGTGCCCCACCGAGAGAAGGTTCTGTCAAGCTGGAAAGGATGAAAGCCACGAGTCCTGAGTTTTCGCAAAGCTAACATACTTTATTTGGCAAAATTACAAGCATATATACCCAAAGAGTCCATTCAGATTCAAATTTGGTGCCTGCCTTGGCTATGTGTGCTAAAAAAATGTAAACAGCCTGGCTATAATTACAACAAGTATAATCACAAAAGTGCAACGAATTAAATTCAAATATCTATATTAGAGATCATCTTGTGAGTACAAAAAATAATAATGGGGTTCATAAATACACATATGTGTGCGGGACACACATTCCCAGTCCTACCGCAAGTTGCAATAATAATACAAAGTAGATGAAGTTCCTCTTGGCACCAATCCACAGGAGGGGTGACCAAAAGGATAACCCCTCCTATACGGCACGGGGTTATGCTCTTGGTACTACTTAGAATGTTGGTTTCCATTACCATTCATGCCACGCCTTGAAAAAACCCAGTTTGGGAGAAACGGACCAGTTATGGCCTTGGGATCACCAGCATTCATTTACCGTCGGCGTCTGAGACCTTACGAGCATCTGCATTGAGGAAACAACACCTTTTCCCCTCTTCAACCAACTCCCGCGGGCACCTTCCCTTGGATTCCCGTCTTCACACTGCCACCGATTTATCTATCCCTTGATTAACCTTTGGATTACAAATATCCCCCCCGTGGATTTGGCTGTGGATTGGTGCCAAGAGGAACTTCATCTACTTCGTATTATTATTGGAACTTGCGGTAGGACTGGGAATGTGTATTTATGAACCCCATTCTGATTTTTTGTACTCACAAGATGATCTCTAATATAGATATTTGAATTTGATTCGTTGCACTTTTGTGATTATAATTGGCTATGTGTGCTCCCAGCTGATTGGATGGAGATGTTGTAAACAACTTGAGCATCAGAAAGCCAGCCGGAGACCCCCAGCCAATTGCAAGCTAGCGCATCTTGCAATCCAGCCAATGGGGAAACCAGGGACAAAGGTGAAAAGAGTGAAACTGGCTTGGTGATGAGTTTCAGGTGATCTTGGGAATGACCTTGGGGCAAACGAAGACTTCTTGTTTCCTCAAGTCTACCTGGCTATTTTCTGGTTTGAAAATAAACAGCTTTTGTCCTAGACCGATACTCCCTTTGTTTGGTAGGTATCGATCAGCAGAGGCATGGTTTCTCTGTGAAAATGGCCAGGTTGAATAAATCTTTATTGTGGCCAATATGAGGATTCGACCTCTCATTGAATTAACCTTGTTATGAAAATATGATTATTTGTGTGCCAATGCTTATGACTTACTAACAGACAAAGCCTCAGAAATTAATAAGTCACAGGCAGATAGACCCAGTTGGGTTTCAGGGAGAAAGACCCTGAGAAATCTGGCATCCATCCTTAAAGAGTTCTGCAATGGCAATAATGGCTGGCTGTGATGAGAACAGCTAGTCAGATTGCGGCCCTCCTGAATCCCTGCTGGGTCTCAGAAGGCTTTTCTTAAACATAAAGCAACAATGAGGGAAATAACACAAGGAAAAGATTATACAAAACATTTGGGATAAAACAGGGCACCATTTAGCATACATCGTTCCCTTTTGCAGCCCAGACAAAGAAAAGATCATAAAAAGGCAGACAAACAATTGTTGCATCTTTTTCTGGGTGCCATCAGTCCATGAAACAGCAGGAAATAGTGGGGGAAGGGGCTTTGGAGTCTGTGACGAATTGCCTATATTTTGGGCCAGAAGAAGCCCAGGAGAAAAAGCCCTTTTTGGTGGGTTGGCCATTTCATAGTCTGTTTGGATGAACGGCCATTTTAAGGTTAGGTTTCCCAGTTAGAATGAGTTGGAGACAGCCTAGGAAAGGGGACATGGAACCTTGGAGAGCCAGTAGGCAGTTAGACCAGGCACTAGAGGAGAAATGTTGGTTGGAACTTTGAAAACTGACAGTTGGTGAGCAGTTAGGCAGTTAGGGAGGCCACGGAACTCTGGAGGGAGTTGATGGTTGGTCTCTGAAAGAGAAGATCAGAGTGAGATTAGGCTTTTGAGAGAGTTAGCAGCTTTGTGTTGGGTTTTGAAGGACTCTGAGAGGAGTCAGAATCAGGTAGTTGTAGCTAGCCAGTTAGCAGATAATACCTTAGCACAGTATTATCTGGGGTGCTACATTGATTGTAACTTGTTTAAGTTTGTGCAAGTTTGAAGTAACCACACGCTCCAACGCTTCATTGTAACCAATACGCTCCTGTGCCTGTGAATCTCTCACAAGTTGTTAAAAGAAACTCTGTTCTTTTGTTCAACCAATCCTTGCCTCCCGGTGTTTCAAATCCTCCCTGGGTTAAATGGTGGCAGCGTAAAAGGAGAGAAACCTCTTTAGGTTTTAAATCACATCACACCTGTTTTGCAGGATCTGCACTGGCTCCCAATTGAGCACCGGATCTCCTTCAAGGTGTTGGTTCTTACCTTTAAGGCCTTGCATGGCCTGGGGCCAGCGTACTTGAGGACCGACTCACCCCACACTGTCCCCGAGATCACTACGCTCGAGGATGCTAATTTGTTAGAGATACCCTTGGCGAAATCGGCTAAACTGACATCTACTCGCGGAGGCGTTCTCCGTTATAGCTCCTACGCTGTGGAACCGCCCTCCCGGCTGGGCGCGAGCTATGAAGGACCTGCTCCCGTTTAGACGCGCCTGCAAAACTTATTTGTTTAAGCAGGCCTTCGGTGAGTAGGTCCTGCCCATGTTCGCTTTAGCCGCTGTCCTGGGGTGTCACGCTATCTAATTTCTGAACTGTACCTGGGGGTTTTGTATTTTGCTGTTTTAACTGTTTAATTGTCTTAGATGTTTTATCGCATTGCTTGTGTGTAGTTGTACCTTCGGTTCCTGTGAGCCGCCGCGAGCCTCAGGGAGTCGGCGGCATAGAAACCCGAATAATAAAATAAATAAATAAATACAAAAGTTCCCTGACACATTGCCCAGCCTAGAGACTAAGGCGAGCCCTCACCACAATCCTTGGTGGCAGCTTGGTGTTAAAACAGGCCTTTCTCCGCCACAGAGTCCATGGGAGAAGAGAGCTGTTGTCCTGGCTCACTGAAACAGTCCTTGGTCCTTGGGGAAACTATAAGAGAAAAGTCATTTTTGCTAATAGGCAGAGGAGAGTCCAAACACACAGAAGTCCTTGGAAAACTATGTCTCCCAAATCACTCAGGGCTTGCCCCTGTTGGCCTGTCTGCATGCAACTCCATGCACAAAGAATCCATGGCTTCAGGTTAAGTGAGGCAAGAAAACAGAGAGATAAAAATAGCTGGAGGTCTTTTGATGCCAAATCCCAGGCTTTTGTGCTAGAGATGCCAGACCACATGTGCAGGAACGTTGGAGCTCCCTGCTGCAGGTCAAACCAATTAGGATGCAAATGGGTTCTTCCTGGGGCTCACCTTCACCATTATGTACTCCCAAAGGTAACAAAAGTAATGAAAGAACAGATGAAATGAAGGAACACGAAGCCACACGCAACCCTAATCTGTGATAGATACAGGGTGGTACTCCTTCCCTCCCCGGAGATCTGATCATCAAAGGGAAGGAGTGAAAGGGTACATTTCTGCCCAGCATTTATGTAAACTAGTAGGTTGCGCAGGCTAAGTCGCAAAGCATGATCAGTGAATGCTCAAGACATGATTGGATGCCTTCAGGGTGTGTGGCCTCATCAAGAGACTTGGAGATACCCAATAGACAATCATGTTACCAAATGACCATAGAATGTTTGTACACACACCAACTATATAACCCATTGTAATTTAGGCCTCGGGGCACCTGAGACTGAAGGAGTTATCCTACTCGAGAGCCCAGCTGAAAATAAAAACCTGCTTTTTTCCACTCCAGAAGACTCAGCATTAACTCTGAACCATTCAAACTGTTACAGTCTTATATAAGGAGATATAGTTTTTGGATAAGCTGGATCTGTGCTGTATAGGGTCTTATAAGGACTGGATACAGGTCTGCAAACAGAACGATCTACTGCCTCTGCAAACTACAAAGCCCAGGATGCTCTAGGACAGTGTTTCCCAACCAGTGTACCGTGGCACACTAGTGTGCCGTGAGCGATCATCAGGTGTGCCCTGGGAAATTGGAACCTCCAATACCCTTTCTTCCCCCTCCTGCAGAACACTTTTTCTTCTCTACTCGGGCTCCCTTCTTCCTAGCCTCGCTCTGCTTGCTTTGCCTCGCTTTGCTCATGCTGCCGTTTCTGCGGGATGGGGGAGGGGGGAAGACGTGACCCGTGTCGCCCCACGTCTTCCTCCCTCCACAGTGCTCCCTGGATATAGGTGAACTACAACTCCAAAACTCAAGGTCAATGCCCACTAAAGTCTTATAGTATTTTCTTTTGGTTATGGTAGTTCTGTGTGGGAAGTTTGATTCCATTCCATCATTGGTGGAGTTCGGAATGCTCTTTGATTGCAGGTGAACTATAACTCCCAGCTGTTGAGCAAGACCTTTGTGTGTGTCTTTCTGCCATTCCTGCCAGGATATCTATGTTGTGTTCATCGAAACAGGCCCAGGTTTCACACTGAGTGTATAAATACATTTAAAAACATATGAACTATATGTATTACTGTGTTAGAGTGTCATTTCGTGTCATTTTGGTTGGTGGTGTGCCCCAGGATTTTGTAAATGTAAAAAATGTGCCGCGGCTCAAAAAAGGTTGAAAAACACTGCTCTAGGACAGGGGTTCTCAAATTGTGCTTTGCGGAGCCATTATTATTATTATTATTATTATTATTTGTTCCATGGCCAAAAGTGTGAGAACCCCTGCTCTAGGATGCCACTAAAGTGGATTCATGATGCTATAATTCCACAGTGTAAATGGGTCTACCAATGGAACCCATGCAAACGACAATGCGAGAGAATTAAAGTTTGGACCACGCTGCTCTGCAAATAGCAATGGTGCTCCCCTTCTACTAAAGCACACTTTGCCTTTTCAGCAGCCTTTAGATCTGCTTTCCTCTTATTTTCATTGTTGGCTTTTTTGCAGGTCACGGTGGGAATCTCACATTGCTGCGCGTCCCCGCGTCATACCAAAAGGTCTAACACGAACACAAAAATAAGTGCCTTTGTTATTGTTTTAGCTCCATTTGGCATGAACTCCCACCTCCAAAACTGTGAATGAAGAGTTTGGAAATAACGCTTGAGATGCCATTCGCGTAAATCATGTTGCTCTACAAGCCTTTCCTGGAAGAGAGATGTCAAAATACTTTGACTTCTGCAGTTGGGTTGATCTTTGGGTTAGTTTGCTTATCCTTCGACAGCCGGAATGCATAGGTTTAACATATTTGGAAACCTTTGCGAAGCCGGGGAATAATACCTTGGCCAATGTGCAGATGATATATTTATGGCAAGAGCCCGCTTTCCCAAATCGGGTTGGGACAGGTTGGGGCTTAGCACATTAGCGAATGTTTCAGCAGCCCTTGTGAACACGACGGCTGGCAAAACCCACTCGTCATTTGCAGAAAAACTCCATTGCCTTTGTTGTGAGGATATTTAACTCAAACTATGTCATTAGAAATGCACAAGGGACCATTGCTTAAATAGAATTAAACTCTCATACATCTAAAAACATAGAGGTGGCAAATGAATGTTGAAAAACAGTTAAACATAGTGCAACCACTTCATATGGGTCTAAACCCCATGGTAGGAGTGGGATGGAATAGATGTTTCTTGTGGCTATGGGTGCATCTACACTGTAGAATGAATGCAGTTTGACACCACTTTAATTGCTATGGCTGGGCATCACCATCCTAGGCTATCACTTGCGGCCACGTATGATTGCCTTCCAAGCGTAGGATCTTGGTGGTGGGTCTGTAGGAGACTATATAGACCTATTCTTGACCTGCATGTTCTTCCACAGTGAGGACATTGGTTTCCAGGTGGAAGGCAGTCCCAACAAGGGTTGGCTTGACGTGCCTTCTGCCTCTTGACACATTTCTCCCTTTTCCCCTCCTTTCGTGCCTCTTTGAACTCCATCCACAGCACTCTTGGTCACAGCTGACCCCCATTAGAACGCTCAAGCACTAGGGCTTCCCTCTCGGTGTCCATTCCACAGTTTTTAAGGTTGGCTTTAAGCCCATCTTTCAATCTCTTTTCCTGTCCACCAATATCCTTTTTCCCTTCTTGAGTTGAGAATAGAGTAACTGCTTTGAGAGATTGGTTGGTGCCTGCTGGAAGAGCACTGGTTTCCTCCATGTTCATTGAGAGGCCAAGCTTTTTGTGTGCTTCTGCAAAGGTATTTACAGTAGCTTGTTGGTCTTCTTCTGAATGAGCAAAAACTACATTATCATTGGCATATTGGAGTTCTATAACACACGTTGTTGCGACCTTGGCTTTGGGTTTCAGTCTGCTGAGGTTAAATAGTTTCCCGTCAACAAGGTGCAGGATCCTAGGGATGAAGATGGAGAATAAGGTTGGGGCAGAATAATATGCTGTGCCCAGGTTGATTCATCGGGTGCTCTGCTATGGCTGACTTCTCTGGTTAAATCAGTCTGCAGTGTCTTTTGTGTTCTTTGATTCGTGCATGGGCAATGCTGCTGTGTTTGCAGGCCATGGCCTAGGGGGTGCAAGCCAGGGGGGGGGGGGGCAGATCAAGGACCAAAAAATAAATAAATAAAAATGTTGAAACAAATAAAAATGCAACGCGCATGGAGATGAGGAAGGAAGGATACCAGAGGTCCTCCTTTTTGGCGGCGGCCCTGCCCCTTCCAGAATACCAGCTCCTGCCTCGGCTATTGTTGCGCAAACGGCGTGTGCGCAGGGGCTTTCGACACTGGCGTCGACGTCGACAGGAGAAACAATTACCTCCCTCGATGCAGACAGCATCCACTTGCTGGCTCCTTCAGTGCAAGTACAGGAAACTCCATTGCGCAGTCTGCGCATGCCCTAACACCATGAAAGCTGGTATTCCTCCTCCTTACTGGAGAGAGAAGCGCAACTGCTGGCTATGGCACATGCGCAAGCCCCAGTACAGGGGAGAAGCCTGACGCGACAAGCCCCGGTATCGCATTGGTACAGCTGCTGACTACAACGCATGCGCAATCCCCGATACCGGGTAAGAGCCAAGTGCCTCAAGCCCCGGCATCGGGGAGGAGGCTTCTCCCTCCATGCCTGCATCCATAGTGCCTGCCATGAGGGAAACTCCTGTGGCGGACCTAGTGGGGCCACACCGGGAGAGCTGGATGCGGAGCCCTAAGGGGGACGAGCAGATTAAAGGATGTGTGTGGGGGGGGGTGCGGTAGAGGTTGGCTTAAAGAGGACGCAATTCCAAAGTGTGGCCTAGGGCGCAAAAAGGTGTTAATCCGGGCCTGCGTGTTTGGTGGTCCCTATGGAAACTTCTTGTCCACAGCAGTATGTTATGCGGTAGACTTCTGCCGTGGTCAGAGGTTCCCTCTTATCCTTGGCTCCAGAGCCAAGTGCATTGCAAGTTGTGCCAGCCTTGAAATCCGACTCCAAAATGTGCCGCTGCTCAGCCAACCCTGGCTCCATGTCAGAATGCATATTTAAGCATTCCTTGGCAGAGAATCGAGGACACCTTGATGAAACAAAAAAATATATATATTTCAGTGGGAGACAATGCACGGTTGTACAGGACGCAAGAGATGTTGAAAGGTCAGCCTCGGACAAGCAGGCCTTTGATCTGGCTTGGCTGTGCCGAGCGCCCAGAGATTTGGGCCTGCCGGTATCTTGGCTGTCCGCCGGGTCCGGAGCGTCAGCCCTGTGATTTGTTTAGAGGAACCTGTCAGAGTCTGGCACTTTTCCTGCAGCTGATGAAAGGCGCGAAGGAGGCCTGCCAGTCGGGAAAAGGTGATACAGCTGTGAAAGCAGCAAGGAGATCCTCGGAGCAAAGGCCACCGCACCCTCCAGTGGGAGATTGGCAGCTTCAGCTTATAAACAGAGCAACAAAATGAAAGCAAAACACATGTGTGTCTTCAAAGGTGTGTTTGTCTGCATCCAAAGTCTTCCATTGCAAGGAAGGAGGCAGACGTGGGTCTTTGAGGGCTAAGCATCCTGGCCATAACTTTGGTCAGAACTCCATTAACATCATGTACATTCTCTTCCGCATTGCAATTATGCTGTTTTGAAGGTATTCGGAGCACAGTTGCATATGCTGAGTTCTGCCATGTGCACTTGCAGAACACTACAAGGTTGCATTCTATCTCCAGATGGGAATTGTGCATTACATAGTAGAATAGAATGGAACAGAATAACTTTCTTGTCATTGTGCATCACGTTGAGACAAATGCGTAACAAGACTGGTGCAAAATTGCAAAATGGAACCCAACACACATTGGAAACAATGCAGAACATAACTGATGCACAATGGGAACCAATGGTTATTGGGAAGGGTGCATAGCAGGATAATGGGCTTGGCCGACTTACCGGCCGAGTGGTTTGCGGGGCTGGGTTGCCTTCGCCGCCATCTTGGGGAGAGAGAAGGGGCTTCTTCTTCCCAGAAGCCCCTGCAGTGGCGGGAAAGTTCCAGCCACCAACGCCGGCTGGCCAATGAGGGGGCTAGCCCTGCCCTGCCCCCTCTTTGCGCCGGCTGGCCTGCACTTCTGCCTGGGCAGTCTATTTAAGGCCGCCCGTGGCTGCCCAGGCTGCACGTGGGGGCCAGCTCTGTTTTTCCTCCCACCCTCCCTACTTATTGCATTGCTTGTTGGTGTCCATTTTGTTCTTTCTCCATGTCATTGTTGCATTGTCCTTGGTTATGCGTTATTATGCCCTTTGTCACAACTTGCGTGTTTGGCGTGTGGCTTGGCCCCTGGATCAGGTTGGCTTATCGCCCCTTGGTTGTTAGGGGGATAATGCCCAGGCCCCCTGGGGTGCTGAGCTTCCGTGGACAGGCATTGGGCCACTTGCACCCCAGGCTTGCTAACACCTTTGGACATTCGCGGGGGCTGTTCTACCCTGATCCAGGACCCAAGCGTGGCCGCCAACCCTTCGTTCCTGTTTTCAATAAATGAGTTGTGGCCATTTTCATCCAACCACTTTTGTCTGTGTTATTGTTCTTGGCGCAAGGTGTGTCACCCTTGCACACGCAACACCAATGCACCTTGAGATCAATGCGACTTGAGAGACCAGCCATGGAGTGCCAACGCACATCAGGAGGGCCCAATGCACCTCAGTTCCCTCTTCTCCTTGCCCCATTATGCATCATTGCAACCCACAACTAAGTATATCTAAAAACAATTGAGCTTCTTGATTTTCTATTTGCACCTCTGAACAATGCCAAACCCTAATCGACTTGTCTTCTGCTGGCCCTAAGAATTTATGCTAAGGGTAAACCTAGCACTTGTGTGGAAAGCCACGCGTCCCTTCGACTCTCCGTCCTTGCTGATCTCCCCGCTTGCTCCTCCACCAGCCGGCAAGTCCAGAATTGATGCCTCCGCTGCAGGAGACGAGGAAATAAGAACATCACTTCTGTGAGTGGTATGGATTTGAGAATCATAAAGTGGAACTGAGTGGTCTGGCATTTTGTACCAAAAGCAAAAGGGCAGGCGTGCGGCCTCCGATGCGCTCTCCGCTGGCTGGCAGGAAGGACTAATCCATTTATGAATCACGCTAAAAGGGCTCTGCGAAGGCCGTGTTTTAATGTGACTGTACACAGCGCTGGAAAGCCTTGGCTGGATTCATGGCAATTACGCCTCGAACCTGGGGAGATCAGGCGGGCAGAGGGACGCGGCCACTCAGAGAGATGGACAGAGAGAGTTTCCTTTATTTGATTAACTCGGAATCAGCCTAATAAAATTAGCTCTTCTGATCAGTTCAGAGGAGAGAGAGAGGGAGGAAAGAATTAACAGATGGTGGAGGATGAACAGACATTTGTCTTTATTTGGAGCAGCGATGGGCCAGTTTCCCCGCCGCCTGATTGAGTGAACTGGGCCCTTTCCAACTATACAATCATAGCAGCATGATTCCACTTCAGCTGCCATGGCAACATCCAAGGGACTCTTGGGACTTGCAGTTTGGGGAGGAATGTTTACCTTTCTCTTGCAGGCAGCTCCTTTGGTGCATCAACCAAAGAAGGAAACATAAACAGGAATCGTGAAGATATGGGGAGTCAGCTTGGTTTGAGCGTTGGATATTGGGTTCATCTACACCAGTGTTTCCCAACCAGTGTGCCAGGGCACACTAGTGTGCTGTGAGCAATCATCAGGTGTGCTGTCTAGTGTGTTGAAGTATAAAAACCCTAAGAAACATACCTCAATAAAGGCACAACATTACAAACACACACCCCTCCCCACCCGTTGCCTACTTGGTCTCTCCCTCTCCATGCATTGGGAAGGCCCGCCTCCCTTTCCCCAAGTAGAGACCTCCTCTTGCCTCCTGGGGGTCCTGTGTGGGAAGTTTGGCCCAGTTCTATCATTGGTGGGGTTCAGAAGGCTCTTTGATTGTAGGGGAACTATAAATCCCAGCAACTACAACTCCCAAATGTCAAGATCTATTTCCCCTGAACTCCATCTGCATTCATATTTGGGAATATTCATGCCAAGTTTGGTCCTGATCCAACATGGTTTGAGTCCACAGTGCTCTCTGGATATACTGTAGGTGAACTACAACTCCAAAACTCAAGGTCAATGCCCACAAAACACTTATAGCATTTTCTCTTGGTTATGGGAGTTCTATGTGGGAAGTTTGTGTCTTTCTGCCATTCCTGCTGGGATATCTATGTTGAGTTCATTGAAACAGGCCCAGGTTTCACACTGAGTGTATAAATACATTTTAAACACATATTAACTATATGTATTACTGTGTTAGAGTGTCATTTTGTGTCATTTTGGTTGGTGGTGTGCCCCAGGATTTTGTAAATGTAAAAAGTGTGCCGCAGCTCAAAAAAGGTTGGGAAACACTGATCTACACTGTAGAATGAATGCGCTTTGGCACCGCTTTAACTGCCAAGGCTCAATACTATAGAGCTATAGTTTGGGGAGGCACCAGCAGAGAAGGCTCAAGAAACCCAAAGGTCTCTAGGACTTGAAGGATTCCTCCCCTCCCGCTTCCCAGGGAGATTTAAAGGGGGCATCTTGATTCATAATTTGCAATCTGGAGTTTTGTTTCGGTTTTGGTAAGAGTCAATCCATTGATGCCAATGGGGAAACTTGCAAAGGCTCGTCCTTCTGTCAATTCTATGGTTATCAAGTCGTAGCTCCTCATTAGTCAGAGCAGCCAGGTGCTGAGGGGTTCACTGATGGTTTAGAGTTGGAAGGGATTGTGGGGCTTCCTGGGATTCATAGTGATACAGGCCAAGGGAATGATACAGGCCAAGGAAATGGACCCGCTTCAGATAGTGATGCAGGCCCTGAGAATGTAATTGCCTTTGAGCCCCAAGGTCAGTCACAGGAGTTGGAATCATCCTCCCTAGATAAGGGGTCGAGTGAAGATAAATTGTCAGGAAACTCTCACAGGAAAGCACTTGGTGATACAGACCTAAGCAAGGAAGCTTGTAGATTAGGGCAGGTAGCAGCCAGCTTCTTAGATCCGCACTGTTTTGTGAGAAGCAGAAATTCCATGGCAGACATAATGATGTCATGTCTGTTTATTAAGAGCTAACGGACACTCTGACTTCAGTTCAGGCAACGTGGTGTTCAAGTTAGGAGCTAGGCCTGAGTTCTCTGGTTCATGTTTCAAGCCTTGGTCTTGGAGTTAAGTATCTTGGAAGTTTTCCATGTTCTGGTTTGTATTCCTTTTCAGTTTTGCTAAGTCTTTCTTCCGGTTGTGGATTTAAGTTGCCTTTGCATTTTGGGACTATCTTCAGTGTTAGATGGTCACTATCATAATGTGCCATGGGAAAACAGACTGTGTATTTGTAGTCAATGTCAGGTAGAAGACATTGTGCATTATCTGTTAGCCTGCCCTTTGTATAGTGTCCCAAGAGAAAGACCCCTGAAACCCCTGATGACACAAGTTAAAGGAAACTCTGTTGTAGAAACAGTGCAGTTTCTGCTGAGCGACACAAATGACTATGTAACTTACGAGGTAGCCCTTTTTGCTCTATCTGCAAAAAAAGATCAGAAAGACAGAGTTAGATGAAATTGCCATCCACTGCCAAGGATACTCTAAGGCTTAACTGGACCCTCTCCCAAAATATACCTTAATTATTGTTAACTTGCATTGCATTGTTTTTGCTCTTTGTGGGAGCATGATTGTGGTTTCTGTTTAGCATCTTTGGTGCCTGCTGCTCCGAGGGTACTATGGTGTGCATGTGGTGCTTTTTGTCATGGCCTTGGGCCCATACAATAAACTGTGTCAGGGGAATATCTTTGGACTGCGTTACCTTTGGACCACGGTTACAATTGGTTGAAAACTACATTTGTAAATATGGGACGCTGATATTTCCTATTAACACGCCTTGAAAAAAGCCATATGGCGAAACGGTTTGTGTGGCCGAAATCCTAGCGAATGCTCCCCGTTGGCATTTCGTGCAACTTGATTCAGCTTTAGGAGATGCCAATTTGCATTCTCCGCTTCCTGGAATCTTTCCCATTGAAGAACCTATTTTCCCCGATCCTTTTGGACTGTACCTTATCCCTATTTTGGATTTACAAATTGATTTATCATCTGGACATGACTCCACTGGAACCAATGGACTCGGATCTTGCCAATACGGACTTTATTTACGGACTTTTCCACCATTAATTCGGACTTCATTTACGGACTCTTTCACTACTAATTGTGACTTCCGTGAGTATATAGACTCTTACATTGTGGATCTCTCATTGCTCCAACGCTTGTCTGTTCTGACACCTTGGTTCTTAGGAATATTTATCCTGTTATTTGTCATCCCAGAGGTACACGTATGTATGCTTTATTATAGAGTATTATAAATTTTGATACAGTTCGATTGTGTTTTTGCCTGCTCGCATATTGTATTACTATAGCCCAGCTCTTTGTTTTCACCTTTCAGATTATACACCTTATTTCCTTATACCCATTTCTTCCATATACCATTTGTGTGTGTGAGTGTGTGTTTTACAGTAAACTGTTAGCTTATACTCTGGATTCTTGTGTGGTGCTGTGGTCGCCAGTGGCTTCAGGCCTGGGATGCAACACAAGTGTGGCAAGTTTCATCCTGATAGCCATAAAAATAACAGAAGAATGAGCCTCGCAAGCTTCCCCATTAATGTCAATGGACTGAATCTTACCAAAACGAAACAATTATGGCTGTAAGCCTGCCAAATTTCAGAACCTTTCACTCACCCACTGACTTTTAGGATTTTTTAAAAAGTGTTTAGAAATAAAATGTCTGTAAACAAAAACCAAAAGAGGTTTCCCCTGGAATTTCTCTGCAGCGAATGAGCAATTTTTTTCATCCTCCTGAAAAAATATGCATATAGAAGCAATGGCTTCTTCCTTGAGATATTTACTGCAGAGCAGAAGGAATCAGGAAGCTGGGCACCTCAAGTTCAGCATGCAGCAATGGAAGGAAGCGGAGATGGAATAGTGGAAATGGAAAGAGAGGACATTATAGAGCAGCTTAATTGGGAGCCTCTGAGGGTGTGTGTGCCGAAATGAGTGCAAGGTGTGCCCAAATTGGCAAAGGGGGGCTTGCTAAATGAGCAAGGAAGGAAGGCTCCCAGGCAAGGCATGCTGGGTAAAGTGCCACCATCTTGACCCTCCAAATTGCAGAGCGGAGAGCAGACAAGGCAAACGTCTTTTGATCAGCGATTTAACATTCTGAAGGAACAGATGACTGCCTGCAGACTTCTCTGCAAAAGACTAATTGGTAGTTGCCAGTAATTAAAGTAATTTACTCAGATTATAAAGAAATTTCTCAACAGTGATTAAGCAATGCTGGAGACGTGTGTAGTTGTTTGTAATGGCTGCCCCCGGGGAAGGAAAGAAGGAAGGAAGCAAGGGAAGAAAGCGGTTGGTGGCGCATTGCAGGATCATGGAAGACCCTCCAGGCCTTTCGGTAGGAAGGAGTAGATAGGAAGGAAGCAGGCAAGGAGGAGGAAGAGGAGAAACAAATTGGGTTTGCATTTGGGGAGGGCCTTTTTCGTAACAGGGGAAAAGTATACAAATCCCAGAGCAGCAAGTGGAAATCAGAATAACTCCATCAAATAGGTCTGAAGAGTCACAAGGAAAATCCTTTGCCCCTCCGACTCTCAAAGCTCACACCATTGAGCCAAAAATGCCATGATTTAAAATATTTGGAACAGAAAGGGCTTCCTTTCATTGGCTGGAAACAGTGACAAGGTCAAATGGCAAAAGTCAACAATGAAGAAGTAGCGGATCAGCTGCAACAGTTCTTAACCCTGCTGTTCTGTTCGGGTATGAGATGACCCGTTTTGAAAATTAGAAATATTTTTCTTCATCCCTGTTTGATTTTGAAACTTGTGCTTCCTTCTATTTTCCTAAGTTACGGGGTTTATACTAAGGGTACAAAAATTTTTTGTTTCGGTGCTTTACTTTTTGAGATACAGTTTTTTATACACTTGTTATGTTCGGGTCAAAAATGACCCGGTAGCCTTTTATACTAATCTAATACCATATTTTGAGTAAAACAAAGGATTTTTAGTTTATTTTGAGACTACTTATTGCATCTACTATTGTTTATCAAGTTATCTACTTGTGTAACTCCTTTGTTATGCAAAGGAGTTATGCAAAACAGTAACACAATACTAGCCTCTCCCATTTCCTCAGTCAGAAATTGCAAAGCTGTTGAAAATAGCTGCTTTTTGAAGCAGCTGAAAGAGTTTACCTCAAAGCCTTGAATTCATTGTGAACAGACTAGGTAATGTGAATGTTTACTGTTGTGTGTTTTCATATGCCTGTTATTATATCTGATATGTGATTGATATATGATTGCCATGTGTTTTGCTATATGACTGATATGTAATAGCCATTTGTGATCATCTATTTTGTACTGTTACCTCCCACCTGGAAGGCATTACATCTGACCTATGACTGTATACATGTAGATTGTTATTCCTTATGATATGTATTACTACTGATGTTAGATATATTGTCCCATGCTTTGTATTGGGATGTCCTTCCTTTTACTTTTTGCTACATATTACAGTGTATTGATATTTTGCTACCCTTGTGAGTAGTTTCTGGTTATTCAGAGTTACTTTTTCCTCAGTGTGTTTCTACTGTTTGGCTGCATTACCAGGTGTGTGTGACTCCTCCCTGGCCTCAGAATAGTACCTTTGTTATGCAAAACAGTAACAGGGGAGAAGCCACATAAATGCATGGAATGTGGAAAGAGCTTCAGTCGGATTGCACATCTGCGTATCCATCAAAGGACCCACCCGGGGAGAAGCCACATAAATGCATGGAATGTGGAAAGAGCTTCAGTCGGATTGCACATCTGCGTATCCATCAAAGGACCCACACAGGGGAGAAAGCACATATCATATAAACTTGAGTATATACTTTAGTATAAGCTGACAGCTATATAATATAAGGCACCTAATTTTATGACAAAAATTGGGAAAACTTACTGACTTGAGTATAGGCTGAGGGTGGGAAATGAGGCAGCTATGAGGTGGAAAGGAGGTTTCTGGAGAAGAAAGACAGTGGGAAGGGGGAAACTGGAGAAGGGGAAAAGATTTAGATGGGAAAGGGGTGTGAAAAGTGCTTTTCTTTCTTTGCCTTTGAATAAATAGATTAGCAGAAAACTTTTGGGGAAAAACTGATTTTTTGATTTTTTTTTCTGATTATTTTTCTGATTATTTTATTATTATTTTTTCAAATTGTTTTTATACTGTTAAAATTTATTTTAGTTTTAAGTTAGTTGTACTAATAGTTACCTGAAGTTGTTGTTGATGTTGTTGTAAAATATATAGCTGATTATTCACGCACAAGTTGTTACTTTGGTGTAACATGCAAATTAGGCTTTTTTTTACATTAATCAACACAAAATTTAAAAAAGAAATTTTTTTTCAATTTTTCTTTGATAATGAACAACTATGATCACACACAGTATAATAATGCAACAGGTATTCAAAAAGAACATTTCAGTGGCTCAAAATAACATCCGGTCAAAAATGACCCGAACATAACAAGTGTGAGTTTTTACGGGACAGAACAGCAGGGTTAAATGACACAGTTGGACTCGATCCCTTCCAGTCCGGCTTCCGTATTGGGCATGGGACGGAGACTGTGCTTGTCTCCATTACGGACCAACTTTGCTGCCAGTTGGACCATGGCGGGTCAGCTCTGCTTGTGTTGCTAGATCTCACAGCAGCTATTGACACAGTAGACCACGATTACTGACCCACTGCTTAACTGTGACGGGACTTAGGGGACTGCCCTTAAATGGTTGGCCTCCTTTCTCCAAGACCGGGGACAACATGTAGAGAGGGGGGGTGGCCTCTGGGAGACTCCCATTAAGTTGTGGGGTCCCCCAGGGAGCGGTCCTTTCCCCTTTATTGTTTAACATCTATATGCATCCGCTGGCTCGACTGGTTCGTGATTTTGGTCTGGAGTGTCAGCTGGTGCTGAGAATGGATGGCAGGCCGGATACCGTACCCGATTGTTTCCATCAATGCCTTGAAGCCGTGACTGGATGGCTGCGTTCCAGCCGGCTGAAGGTGAATCCATCAAAGACGGAGATCCTGTGGTTGGGTCGCCCTGGTATGGGTGAGTGCCGGTTGCCTACCCTGGATGGCGAGCAACTAAGCCCGTCATCTTTGGTAAAAAGCCTGGGGGTCCAGTTAGACCCACTGCTATCTATGGAGATTCAGGTCTCCACGGTTAGCAGAATAGCATTCTTCCATCTTCAACAGGCTAGGCGACTGGCTCCTTACCTATCCAGAGGTGACCTGGCCACGGTCATCTCGAGGCTAGACTACTGTAATTCCCTCTACATTGGCCTTCCCTTGTCGACAATCCGGAAACTCAAGCTGGTGCAAAATGCTGCTGCTCGATTGCTAGTGGGAGCACTGGTGAAAGAGTATATTACTCCTATCTTGCAGCAATTGCACTGGCTACCAGTTGAGTACCGGATTGTCTTCAAGGTGCTGGTTTTGACCTTTAAGGCCTTGCATGGTCTAGGGCCAGTGTACCTGAGGGACCGTCTCACCCCGTACGTTCCCCCGAGATCACTACGTTCAGAAGAACAAAATCTTCTGATAATTCCATCGGTCCGCTCCTGTCACCTCTCTGTGACAAGACAATGAGCTTTCTCCGTGGTGGCTCCGATGTTATGGAATGCATTGCCAGGCGATGTTCGTGCCATCACAGAGTTAATCCCCTTCCGGAGGGCATGCAAGACAACTCTGTTTAAGCTGGCCTTCAACTTAAGTTCTCCCGGATAAATTCTGACCGTGCCCTATTATCTGATAACAAATGTTTTATATGTATTTTTATGTATTTTATGTGTATTTTAACTGATTGTTTATGTAAACCGCCCCGAGCCTGCAGGGAGGAGTGGTATATAAAATTGAATAATAAATAAATAAATAAATAAATAAGAAGAACAAGCTTTTTCCTGGGCCTCCTGATTCAATGAGCAATAAGGTTGTGCAAAAATTTCAGACATCCATTTCCTAATTCGGAGATTTTTATGATTCGTTAATACAAATCTTCAAATTAGTAATAGAAACAGGATCCATCTCCAAAGCATTATGAATCAAAATGGAAGCCTCTGAAACATTTCGGGGAGATTAGTTAAGGGATTGTTGTTTTGCAGCGTTTCAAGATGTGCTTTTTTAAAAAAATGTAACATACTCTGCAATTCTCTGGTGTGGGAGGGAATGAGAAGGCTGATGTGATTGACAACAGCAGCTACATGGTGTTTACTTTCCTTGTCAGCCAATCACACGGCTTTCTGCAAATCTGGTCTCCTCCCCTCAGTGTCTGTGTTTCTTTGTGGAGTTAGTAAAAGAAAAAAATAGAAAATTCTAAAAATCAGTAGATGAAATAATCTTTTTTCTGAAACTTTGCAGGATTGATGCTCTGCTTAAATTCAAGGGCATACCTTTTGCAGTTTTTTTTAAAAAAAAATTAAAAAAAATTCTAAAATCAATGGATGACCCAAATGTTCCGAAACCTGGCAGGCTTAAAATTGTGAATGTTGCCCAGAAGTGTGCCAAATTTCATCCTGATAGCCATAAAATGATCAAGAAGCAAGGCACAAAATGTTTCCCATTGCCACTAATGGAACAAATCTTCATGAAATAATGCCGAAGCTTCAGAGATTCAGATTACGAAACGCAACGCGACCACTTCCGAATCTTTACGAAACGAAGCTAGGGCCATCCGATTCCAATTACTAATTGGATTTCAGTTGCTTTTCCCACCACCAATGAACAATATCTTCTCTCCTCTTTCCTGAGTTGATAAAGTTCAAGTCACTTTTGCACTTTGAACTTTGCATCAACAGAAGTAAAGTTGGAAATCTGGGAAGAAAAGGGAAGGATCGGGGCATGATAAAAGCAGCCGAAAAAGGGAGATGCCAAGATTGAGAGGGACAATCCCTTCCAAATCAGGGAATGCAAATGCAACCATTTGTATTTCATGGGTTCACGCCTCTACCTCTACACAACTTTCGGAAATCCTCTCCAGATGTCTATCAACAGGTAAGGAGATCTATCTTGCCAGGCAATTGCTGTCGGGAAACCCTGCATGGGTTCTCTTGCAAACGTTTATTGTGCTTCCCAGGATGAAACATAAATACGGAGTGCATGGAAATCTTGCTTTTCCTCTGGATGTCTTTTGTGGTAGGTGTTGCTCATCACCCTCTCCTTGAAAGCATCTCTTCCCCGCCTTGCTTTGCATTTAAGGACAATTAAGGCCTTTTGTTCCAAGGGGATGCCAACCCACCCAGAGAGAAACTGTCACTCGCTTTTGTTTCCTTCTTGCCTCAATTACCCTGACATCCGCAGACCTGCTCCCAACCTCCTCCAAAAATGCTTTCTCCAGCTTGTGAGTTTACTTTATGCTGATGAGCGACTGACTCTACAGATTGTCTGTCTCCATCTATCACATCTCCTGCGTCATTTTTTTTGTTTTCTCCCGCCTGCTTTTGTTCTACTGCCCATGTGGGAGTTTCATTGTCTTCTGGAGGAATAAAGAGAAGTCCTCTCTTGGCATGCCTCTCCAAAGGAAGCCCCACTCTGCCATGGAGATGCTCCAAAGGGGTACAAAAGAAGGAAAAGGCCAGCAGGCCAAATAACAGGTCTTCCTCGCCTTTATGCCCTCCAAGGAAAGAATAGCCAAAATATTTGGGAAACGACAAAGTTATGTATTGGACTCATCATCACAGCTGATCGGTGGAAGCCGAGTATGATTGCCTTCAAAATGTAGGATCTTGGCAGTGGGTCAAAGCTGGTTGTAGAGACGTATTCTTGATCTACATCTTCTTCTTTGC
>JARBWK010000016.1:17533919-17571978 GCA_030556195.1 Anolis apletophallus | reverse complement strand
GGAAAATCCTTTGCCCCTCCGACTCTCAAAGCTCACACCAAAGCTCAAATCATGGCCAAAAATGCCATGATTTAAAATACTTGGAACAGAAAGGGCTTCCTTTCATTGGCTGGAAACAGTGACAAGGTCAAATGGCAAAAGTCAACAATGAAGAAGTAGCGGATCAGCTGCAACAGTTCTTAAATGACACAGTTGGACTCGATCCCTTCCAGTTCGGCTTCCGTATTGGGCATGGGACGGAGACTGTGCTTGTCTCCATTACAGACCAACTTTGCTACCAGTTGGACCATGGCGGGTCAGCTCTGCTTGTGTTGTTAGATCTCACAGCAGCTTTTGACACAGTAGACTACACATTACTGACCCACTGCTTAACCGTGACGGGAGTTAGGGGGACTGCCCTTAAATGGGTGGCCTCCTTCCTCCAAGATCGGGGACAACGTGTGGAGAGGGGGGGTGGCCTCTGGGAGACTCCCATTAAGTTGTGGGCTCCCCCAGGGAGCTATCCTTTCCCCTTTATTGTTTAACATCTATATGCATCCGCTGGCTTGACTGGTTCATGATTTTGGTCTGGAGTGTCATCAGTACGCTGATGACACACAGCTGGTGCTGAGAATGGATGGCAGGCCAGATACCGTACCCAATTGTTTCCATCAATGCCTTGAAGCCGTGACTGGATGGCTGCGTTCCAGCCGGCTGAAGGTGAATCCATCAAAGACGGAGATCCTGTGGTTGGGTCGCCCTGGTATGGGTGAGTGCCGGTTGCCTACCCTGGATGGCGAGCAACTAAGCCCGTCATCTTTGGTAAAAAGCCTGGGGGTCCAGTTAGACCCACTGCTATCTATGGAGACTCAGGTCTCCACGGTTAGCAGAATAGCATTCTTCCATCTTCAACAGGCTAGGCGACTGACTCCTTACCTATTCAGAGGTGACCTGGCCACAGTAATCCAGGCAACGGTCATTTCGAGGCTAGACTACTGTACTGCCCTCTACATTGGCCTTCCCTTGTCGACAATCCGGAAACTCAAGCTGGTGCAAAATGCTGCTGCTCGATTACTAGTGGGAGCACTGGTGAGAGAGTATATCACTCCTATCTTCCAGCAATTGCACTGGCTACCAGTTGAGTACCGGATTGTATTCAAAGTGCTGGTTTTGACCTTTAAGGCCTTGTATGGTCTAGGGCCAGTGTACCTGAGGGACCGTCTCACCCCGTACGTTCCCCCGAGATCACTACGTTCAGAAGAACAAAATCTTCTGATAATTCCATCGGTCCGCTCCTGTCACCTCTCTGTGACAAGACAACGAGCTTTCTCCGTGGTGGCTCCGACGTTATGGAATGCATTGCCAGATGATGTTCGTGCCATCACGGAGTTAATCTCCTTCCGGAGGGCATTCAAGACAACTCTGTTTAAGCTGGCTTTCAACTTAAGTTCTCCCGGATAAATTCTGACCATGGCCTATTATCTGATAACAAATGTTTTATATGTATTTTTTGTATTTTTTGTGTATTTTAACTGATTATTTATGTAAACCGCCCCAAGCCTGCAGGGAGAAGTGGTATATAAAATTGAATAATAAATAAATAAATAAGAAGAACAAGCTTTTTCCTGGGCCTCCTGATTCAATGAGCAATAGGGCTGTGCAAAATTTCAGACATCCGTTTCCTAATTCGGAGATTTTTATGATTCGTTAATACAAATCTTCAAATTAGTAATAGAAACAGGATCCATCTCCAAAGCATTTTGACTCAAAATGGAAGCCTCTGAAACATTTCGGGGAGATTTGGTCAGGGATTGTTGTTTTGCAGCGTTTCAAGATGTGCTTTTTTTAAAAAAATGTAACATACTCTGCAATTGTCTGGTGTGGGAGGGAATGAGAAGGCCGATGTGATTGACAACAGCAGTGACATGCTGTTTACTTTCCTTGTCGGCCAATCACACGGCTTTCTGCAAAGCTGGTCTCCTCCCCTCAGCGTCTGTGTTTCTTTGTGGAGTTAGTAAAAGAAAGAAAAAAATTAGAAAAATTTCCTAAAAATCAGTAGATGAAATATTTTTTCTGAAACTTTGCAGGATTGATGCCCTGCTTAAATTCAAGGGCATAACTTTTGCAGTTTTTTTAAAAAAAAAAAATTAATTTAAAAAATTCTAAAATCAATGGATGACCCAAATGTTCTGAAACCTGGCAGGCTTAAAGTTGTGAATGTTGCCCAGAAGTGTGCCAAATTTCATCCTGATAGCCATAAAAATGACCAAGAAGAAAGCCACAAAATGTTTCCAATTGCCACCAATGGAACAAATCTTAATGAAACAATTCCGAAGCTTCAGAGATTCAGATTACGAAACGCAACGCGACCATTTCCGAATCTTTACAAAATGAAGCGAGGGCCAGCCGAATCCAATTACTCATTGGATTTCAGTTGCTTTGCCCACCTCCNATGAACAATAACTCCTCTCCTCCTTCCCGAGTTGATAAAGTTCAAGTCACTTTTGCACTTTGAACTTTGCATCAACAGAAGCAAAGTTGGAAATCTGGGAAGAAAAGGGAAGGATCGGGGCATGATAAAAGCAGCCAAGAAAGGGAGATGCCAAGATTGAGAGGGACAATCCCTTCCAAATCAGGGAATGCAAATGCAACCATTTGTATTTCATGGGTTCACGCCTTTACCTCTACACAACTTTCAGAAATCCTCTCCAGATGTCTATCAACAGGTAAGGAGATCTATCTTGCCAGGCAATTGCTGTCGGGAAACCCTGCATGGGCTCTCTTGCAAAAGTTTATTGTGCTTCCCGGGATGAAACATAAATACGGAGTGTATGGAAATCTTGCTTTTCCTCTGGATGTCTTTTGTGGTAGGTGTTGCTCATCACCCTCTCCTTGAAAGCATCTCTTCCCCGCCTTGCTTTGCATTTAACCCTGCTGTTCTGTCAGGAAAAACTTACACTTGTTATGTTCGGGTCATTTTTGACCCGGATGTTATTTTGAGCCACTGAAAAGTTCTTTTTGAATACTTGTTGCATTATTATACTTTGTGTGATCATAGTTAACAACATCAACAACAACTTCAGGTAACTATTAGTACAACTAACTTAAAACTAAAATAAATTTTAACAGTATAAAAGCATTTTGAAAAATAATAATAAAAAATAATCAGAAAAATTAAAAATAATCAGTTTTCCCCCAAAAGGTTTCTGCTAATCTATTTATTCAAAGGCAAAGAAAGAAAAGTCACTCTGAATAACCAGAAACTACTCAGCAATCTTCAACAGCTCAGCAATTTCTGACTGAGGAAATGGGAGAGGCTAGTATTGTGTTACGGTTTTGCATAACAAAGGTACTATTCTGAGGGCATGGAGGAGTTACACAAGTAGATAACTTGATAAACAATAGTAGATGCAATAAGTAGTCTCAAAATAAACTAAAAATCCTTTGTTTTACTCAAAATATGGTATTAGATTAGTATAAAGGCTACCGGGTCATTTTTGACCCGAACATAACAAGTGTATAAAAACTGTATCTCAAAAAGTAAAGCACCGAAACAAAAATTTTTAGTACCCTTAGTATAAACCCCGTAAATTAGGAAAAGTAAAGGAACCACAAGTTTCAAAATCAAAAAATGAATAAATAAACAAATATCAATTTCCACAACGGGTCATATTTGACCCTAACATAACAGCAGGGTTAAGGACAATTAGGGGCCTTTTGTTCCAAGGGGATGCCAACCCACCCAGAGAGAAACTGTCACTCGCTTTTGTTTCCTGCTTGCCTCAATTACCCTGACATCCGCAGACCTGCTCCAACCTCCTCCAAAAATGCTTTCTCCAGCTTGTGAGTTTACTTTATGCTGATGAGCGACTGACTCACAGATTGTCTGTCTCCATCTATCACAACTCCTGCGTCCTTTTTTGTTCTCTCCCGTCTGCTTTTGTTCTGCTGCCCATGTGGGAGTTTCATTGTCTTCTGGAGGAATAAAGAAGTCCTCTCTTGGCATTCCTCTCCAAAGGAAGCCCCACTCTGCCATGGAGAAGTGTAGCACCTCAGTTCTCTTTCGTGCCTAGGGGGCAGCACCGGGGGTCCCACTTGCATTAGAGCCAGCTGCAGCTGAGGAGGAAATGGAGGAAGGGGTTAACGAGTTAGCTGGGCCTTCCTCTCCCACAGAGAGTCTGGCCTGGGATGAGGAATGGCCTGACGGATACGATAACTGGGAATGTCAGACTGATCCAGAAAGTGCTGACAGTGATGATTGTTATGAGAAACCGGGGGTACGGATCACAAGAATGAATTTGGGAAAACATGGGCGATGAGGCCATGGAAGCTGATAGGGAGTTCGACTCTCATGAAGATAGTGAGCCAGGTGCTGGGAGGCAAGGTTGGAGCTTTGATAGGAGACGGAGCATCGAGCCCAGCAGGAGGGATTGGCACCGTAGCCTAGAGCGTCAGAGAAGCGCTAGATTCCGTAGCACAGACTACCGCAGAAGCCTAGAGCGTCGGGGGCCTCACCCCGGGGTTTAAGTATAGGATCCGTGGGAAAGGATCCTCAGTACCTCGGCCACTTCTACTCTAAGCGAAGTGAAGCGAGAGAAGGATCACGGAGCCAAGTTGCCGGCTCGTGCCTTGCCAAGAAGTTTTCTTGGGCCTTGTTTGAATCCTGCTTTGTCCCCTGATCCGCTTTGTTTTGCGGAGCCTTGTTCCTTGATCCGCTTTGTTTTGCGGAGCCTTTGCCAAGACCTTTGCCTTTGGACTTTATTATTGCCAAGACCTTGTTTTTGGACTATACTACGCACTCCCTATTTTTGGATTGAACTTTTCTATATTTTCTATATTCATCTGTTCTTTATTACTCAATAAATAGTTAGCTGATTACCGTCTCTGTGTGTGTGATTAAGGGGCCGGCCGAGTCCTTGCATCGTGACAAGAAGCTCCAAAGGGATACAAAAAAAGGGAAAAGGCCAGTAGGCCAAAGAACAGGTCTTCCTCGCCTTTATGCATTCGCACAGCTTAAACTTGTGCACCAACTGCGCCCGTACCTTGGGAAGTCTGACTTGGCCACGGTAGTCCACGCTCTGGTTACATCCCGTATAGATTACTGCAACGCAATCTACATGGGACTGTCTTTGAAGACTGTTTGGAAGCTTCAACTGGTCCAACGGACAGCAGCCATGTTGATAACAGGAGCGGCACTCAGGGAGCGCACAACACCTCTGTTGCGCCAGCTCCACTGGCTACCAGTTTGCTACCAGGCACAATTCAAAGTGCTGGCTTTAGCCTTTAAAGCCCTTAATGGTTCTGGTCCAACTTACATGTCCGAATGCATCTCTTCTTATGAACCTTCAAGATGCTTAAGATCATCCGGAGAGGCCCTGCTCTCGGTCCCGCCTGCTTCGCAGGTGCAATTGGTGGGGACGAGAGTCAGGGCCTTTTCAGTGGTGAATGAATGAATGAATCTTTATTGAGAGACCATCAGTCATATCAATATATATTACACCAATAAAACACCAATAAAACAGAATAAAATAAAATATAGTAGGATAAAATGTAATATAATATAGTCAGATAATCACGTGATCAATTCATCCTCATCTGGTAACTAAAATTGGTTTGAGACAGTGTGAAAGCTAATCACCTTTTCAGTGGTGGCTCCTCGGCTTTGGAACACCCTCCCTAATGACATCAGATCAGCCCCCTCCCTCCTGACATTCAGCAGGAAGGTCAAGACCTGGCTATTTGACCGGGCATATGCAAATGTAGTATGATTATCAAATAGAGACCTGAGGAACGACGACGATGCAATTGGAAATCGACTTAATAATGAGACGCTGACATTGTGTTTTTAACGTTAAATGCTAATTTGTATATGTTGGAATTGTATTGATAATTGTTGATTTGCTTGTCTTGAGCAGTTCCTGCTATTTGTACACTGCCTCGAGTCGCCTTCGGGCTGAGAGAGGCGGTCTAGAAGCAAAGTAAGTGAGTAAATAAATAAATAAATTATGCCCTCCAAGGAAAGAATAGCCAAAATATTTGGAAAACGGCCAAGTTATGTATTGGAGTCATCATCACAGCTGATCTCTGGAGGCCGAGTATGATTGCCTTCAAAATGTAGGATCTTGGCAGTGGGTCAAACGTGGCTGTAGAGACCTATTCTTGAGCCACATCTTCTTTCTTTTGCAGTGAGGACACCAGTTTTCAGATGGAAGGCATTTCACAGAGCTCAGACAGAGATGTATTTCAGTGTAGGTGTTGTTTTTTGTGGAGAGGTGGCTGCCAAGGTGGTGGGAATGGCCAATATTGTCTATCATTACACCATTAAGCTGAATCTCTGGCATTGCAGAAGAATTGGCTGGTGCTGCTGAAAGAGCACTTTGGTTTTCTTGATGTTCAATGAAAATCCGAGCTTCTTGTATGCTTCTACAAAGGTGTTTAGAGTGGCTTGTTGGTCTTCTTCTGAATGTGCATAGGCTATGTTATTATTATTATTAGCGTATTGGAATTCTATAACAGATGTTGTTGTGATCTAGCTGGGTCCAAGGCAAGTGGGGGGGAGATGGACCCCGGAGCCCTCCCCACGTGGAGAACAAAGGCAGGCCAAAACAAAGAGGCCTGAGACTGGGCTGCAGGAGCCGAGCAGCAGGCCCACAAGCGGAGCGGAGGAAGGCAGGCAGCCATGGAAGGGAAAAGGTCTGAGGCCCAAGAAAAGATGAACCCCGGCACCAACCAAAAAACTGCAGAAAGCTGAAGGGGTTCTGAGCTGAAGCTCCTGCTGCCGCTGCCTCTACAAGCATGGTCCTGCCGCCACCGCTGCTCCAAGCTCAAAAAGCTGATGCAGGTCCAGAGCCTGCTGCTAGGCCTCGGACAGCCTTAAGTAGGCTGCCCAGTGGAAAAGAGGGCTTGCCCCAACTACGATCCAGGCCAAGGCAGGGCAGCCCCTCTATTGGCCAGCTGGCTCTGGTGGCGGGAAATCTCCCGCCACCCAGGAGGCTTCTGGGATGAAGAAGTGGCTTGTTGGTCATCTTCTGAATGTGCATAGGCTACTTTATTATTAGCGTATTGGAATTCTATAACAGATGTTGTTGTGATCTTGGTTTTGGCATTCAGTCTTTGGATACCTTGATGGAAAGAATCTGGATTGATGACATGACAACTATTTTTAAATATCTGACAGGTTGTCATTGAGAATTTGAAGCCGGCTTCTTTTCTGAAGCTCCGGAGAGTAGACACAATGGGCGGAAGTAGCGGGAAAATAAGATTCTATCTCAGCATTAGAAACAATAGTTTTGCTGTTGGCTAATCTTTGACCAGTTGAAGATCAAGTGTGCTTCAGCCATGGCTCTCAACATCAGGTCTATATTTAAGGGGTCAAGCAAAGACTCCATTGGTTATATATTCTGCCAAAAGGGCAAGGAAACACATAGGGTCCCCCTTTGAGATCTTTGTCTATGTGAGGCAATGTCTTCAGAAGTGGCCACAGTTGGGAAATACTTTTAAAAATAATAATTAGGACCCATTTCGTTCACTTTGTCAGTCGCAATGGCTGTTGCTGCAATTTCCCCCTTAGATCTCCGGAGCAGTGATTGCAAGAGGCTAATAAGACGCAAGTCAGTTGGGTGAAATGTAATCAACGTTCTGCCTTGAAGATCTAATAACCAAGGTAGGGACATTTTAAATTATACCTTGGATCAAAAGGTTTTGAGATTGATCAGGCCCCGAAATTGCCCCTCCATCGCAGCTGAATTGCCTCCTAAACAAGTTCATCTCAAGGCGTTTCACGAGCAACCCTCCCTTCATCATTATTCCAAGAAGAATATCCACGCATTTGGCACCCCAGGGTTGCAAATAATGATAATTTCAAGGATCTTGGCGGGGGGTAGAGACGAGATTTTTGAACTTTAATAGTCCCAATTTAGTTCTAAAGGGGTATATGTGTCATAGATGTGGAGATTTGCATAGGTCTGCTCAGTACCAGCTTTGAGAAAGAAAGTCTTGTTAGTTTTTTAGGCAAATATTAAGTTCATTTATTTATTTCCAACATTTCTACCCCGCTCTTCTCAACCCCCGAGGGGGGACTCAGAGCGGCCTAACAAAGGTAACAATTCGATGCCGAAACACAATATAAATACAATATAAAACCACAACTTTCAGCATTAAAATACATTAAAATACAGTTAACATTAATACATCATAAACATTCACATAAGTTAAAAACAGTGATCCGTCCATAATAGGAGCATTGAGCCATATCTATCAACATTTGAGAAGTTGGCGGGAGCGAGAGCAGAGCCTCCCCGGATGATCTTAAATTACGAGGTGGGACGTAGAGGCTGATGCGTTCGGACAAGTAAGCTGGGCCAGAACCGTATAGAGCTTTAAAGGTCAAAACCAGCACTTTGAATTGAGCTCGGAAGTGGACAGGCAGCCAGTGGAGCTGACACAACAGGGGGGTAGTATGCTCCCTGTATGTAGCTCCCGTTAGTAATCTGGCTGCCGTCCGTTGGACTAATTGCCATTTCCGAACTGTCTTCAAAGGCAGCCCCACATAGAGTGCGTTACAGTAATCTATTCGGGATGTGACCAGAGCGTGGACGACCGTAGCCAGATCCGACTTCCCAAGGTACGGGCGCAGCTGGCGCATGAGTCTTAACTGTGCAAAAGCTCCCCTGGCCACCGCCGAGACCTGGGGTTCAAGGCTCAGTGATGAATCCAGGATCACTCCCAAGCTGCGAACCTGCGTCTTCAGAGGGAGTGTAACCCCATCCAACACAGACTGTAACCCTATGCCCTATTTGGCCTTTTGACTGACCAGGAGGACCTCTGTCTTGTCTGGATAAAGTTTCAACTTGCTAGCCCTCATCCAGTCCAACACAGCAGCCAAGCACCAGTTCAAAGTCTGGACAGCCTCCTTAGTGACCGGTACTGGAGCGTTTTTAGTACACTTTGTAACATGGTTTTTTTTGTTCCTGGGTGATCAATGTAATTTCTAATTGGTTCTATCATAAAAACATGGGAAACATGTATTAAACTGCAAACACTTTGTTTCTTCAGGACATCCCGCAGTACAATTTGCTCTAGTTTGTCAATGAATCTCTCAGAGAGTCTCAACCCCTCCAACCCAGTTTGTGGCAGCCATAAAAACAACAATGTTTCTGAAGTATAACAACTACTTTCAAAGTAAGAACTAGGCTTGTGCATTTTGGGTGAATCGCTATCTGTCTTTGCTTGCCAGATACCGAAAGCCCCCCATATCTGTTTTCCATTGCCTCCCAAAAACAGGTTCCCTGCCAAATGGGAGTTTTCATTCAACCAGTGAGCAAAACCCAGGTTAAGGATGTCTCCAAGGCAGCAAACAATTCAAAGAGAACAAAGGCCTGGCTACAATAATAATAATAATAGAGGTCCCAATTGTAAATTCGGCAAGGAAGCAGGTGAAATGACAGATCACATCCTTAGCTGCTGCAGGAAGATCGCACAGACAGACTACAAGCAGAGGCATACAGGCGATCCATTGGAACTTGTGCCACAAACACCATCTGCCTGCGACACAACCCTGAAAAAGTTACAGAAAATGAACACGTCAAACTACTCTTAGACTTCTGAATTCAGACTGACAGAGTTTTGGAGCACAAGACTCCTGACCTCACGGGCATGGATCATTGATGTTGCAATTGCAGGTGACAGCAGGCACACTGGGTGCAGTGCCTCAAGACCTTGGTCTGCACTTAAACACAATTGGCACTGACAAAAATCACCACCTGTCAGCTGGAAAAGGCTACGCTACTGGGATCTGTATGGATTATTTGCACATTATTCTTATCTGCTGGCACCACAGGGACTCCAACCCCTTTGTCTCCCAGGCATCAACAGATCTTTGGTCTCCATCCCTGCCTCCTGGTCTCTTTTAGCTCCACTTCCTGATGCTGCGGCAGGTAGAAATTCAACTTGATTCCCTTTTCTTCCCCATACATTAAGTAACAGCTAAAATATCGAATTGTTTTTCAAAGAAGCCATGCACAGGTGTGAATAGAAATTCTTTCCAGATGAATTTTTAAAAAGTGACAGCCACACACGTATCCATCCTTTGGCCTGGTCCCAAGAAGTCTCTTATCTCATCCAGTCAATCGTTGCTGGCTTGTCGCAGAGCAGAGCAGTCATGGAGAGGGATATTCATTAAAGCAGTCATAAGAAAACAACAGATCGAGGCTTCAGGGCAGGTGCGACCCCCACCTTTGGCGCGGAAACCTCTTAGGTGATTCTCTGGCGTTGCTTAACATGATGCTAATCCCTCTCCCGTCTTTGGGGATTGAAATACCTGTCTGTCAGGGTGCCGTGTGCAGCCGTGCCAAGGTGGCTTTCCAAGCCGCAAAGAGGATGTGGGCCTGGAGAATGCGCCCCATCCCATAATTATGTCCTTCCACCCCAAGATCTCGGATTCCCAGGTAGCCCAAAATGCAACAGACAGAGGAAAACGCAAAGCAAAGCAAAGCATGCAGCTGCTCCGCCATCGTGCAAATGGAGACATGCCCAGAAAACAAGCTTCCTGTGCAATATTCTCCAATTTGCAGACTGCGTTATAGAAGGAATTCAGCAGCGCCCTCCAATTACAAGCAAGTCTTAAACAATGGGTTTTTAATCACAGGAAGGCTTAAACAACATTCCTGCATTGAACAGGGGGCCACCGACTTGCAAACCAAGGAATATGCCATTGGATGGGAGAAGCAGATTTGGGCCTTTACCAGATTGGAGATAGTCTACCTGGATTTTTTTAATGCCCACACTCTCCTATCCCTTGAACACACATATCCCAGTCTCCATCTGTGAAATGTTAGAGGGTGTGCAATATGCACAATATGTGACATACAATTTACAAGCATTATGCACATGTTTGGATACAATTCTGAAGAATTGATTTGAACATGGACTTTTCACATTGGTCCAAATCCAGGAGTGAAACCCCCACACTGTGGACCTGCGTTTCCAGGGGGAGTGTGACCTCATCAAACGCAGGTTGACTCTTTATTCCCAAATCTGACTTCTGACTCACAAGGAGCACCTCTGTCTTGTCTGGATTAACCTTCCATTTGTTTGCCTTCATCCAGTCCATTACAATTGCCAGGCACCAGTTTAGCACCAGAAAGCTATCTTGGAATTAGGTGGAAAGAGTGATAGAGTTGGGTGTCATCTGCATATACATGACACCACACTCCAAAACTCCAGATGATTGATTCAGGGGCCATAAAGATCTGTTAAACAAATAGTTGCATGCGTATGGGTGATACACCTCCCACCAGAAAAACCAATGAGGCACAAACACAAGAATTTGGATGGAAATTGGCCACAACTCATTTACTGAAAAACAGGAACAAGGATTGGTGGCCATGCATGGGTCCTGGA
This sequence comes from Anolis apletophallus, assembly GCA_030556195.1. NCBI lineage: Eukaryota > Metazoa > Chordata > Lepidosauria > Squamata > Anolidae > Anolis > Anolis apletophallus. Next base: position 17,560,599 of record JARBWK010000016.1, on the reverse strand, counting down.
TCAGGGGAAGGACAGCCCACATATGTCCAAAGATGCTAGCGTGCCTGGGTGCCACCGGCCCAATACCGGTCAACTGGAACTCGGCACCCCAGGGGGCCTGGGCGTTATCCCCCCTTACGACCAAGGGGCAATAAGCCAGCTAGATCCAGGGCCCATGCCACACGCCAAACACAGAGTTGCGACATAATATCATAATAACAGGAACATAAACATAGGGCAAATGATGATTAAACAGCAATGCAAAGTGCAAACCAAACAAGCAATGAATATGAGTAGGGAGGGTGGGAGGAAATAAAAGATCTGGCCCCCGCATGCCAGCAGGGCAGCCCAGGCAGTCTTAAGTAGGCTGCTTTGGTGGAGGTGAGGGCTGGCCAGCTGATGACGGAGGGCGGGGCGGGGCCAGCCCTGTCATTGGCCGGCCGGCGCTGGTGGCAGGAAACCTTCCCGCCACCCAGGGGGCTTTTGGGAGGAAGAAGCCCCCTCCCCCCCTCTACACAAGATGGCGGTGAGAACAGGCCCACACCACAACCCGCTTGGCCGGTAAGTCGGCCAAGCCATTAATTATAAGCATTTAGCTGCAGAAATTGAACTCTTTAGGCATCGCTGATATGAACTCTAAATGGGTAGGAGGGTTGCAAATAGACTTGTGTGGGATCTGTTTTCCTTCGGTACCTTCAAGAGCAAATAACGGTAAGGGCCTTCCTGATACGAAAACCCATCCACAATGAAAACAAGCAGGAGCCAATCTCAGTTCCCCCTTTGCTTTTCGGCATCACGGTTTAATATTTTTATTATTCCCAGCAAAGAAAAAGGAAATTCTCAATCCCTGAAAACTACTACCAGTTCCCTCTCCTCTAGAGTAGAGAGTAGCAGCAGCAGCAGCAGCTGTAAGGAAGCATTAAACCCAAAGCAGAGAGGAGATTGAAGTGTGCCAGGAAAAAAGAGGGGTTTTAAAAGGAAGCCCAGGGAGGTTGCATATGCAAGGGTGATACACCTCACGCCATGAACAATAACACAAACACAGGTGGTTGGATGAAAATGGCCACAAGTCATTTATTGAAAAACAGGAACAAAGAATTGGTGGCCACGCATGGTTCCTGGATCAGGGGCCGTACAGCCCCACGAATGTCCAAAGGCACTTGCAAGCCTGGGTGCGAGTGGCCCAATGCCTGTCCACGGAAACTCGGCACCCCAGGGGGCCAGGGTGTTATCCCCCCTTACAACCAAGGGGCGATAAGCCAGCCTGATCCAGGGGCCATGCCACACGCCAAACACAGAGTTGCGACAAAGAGCATAATAACGCATAACCGTAACAACTGCAACAATGAAAATGAACAAAATGTACACAACAAACAATGTAAGAAGTAGGGAGGGTGGGAGGATAAACAGTAACTGGCCCCTGCATGCTGCAGGGGAAGTCCCGGGCAGCCTTAAATAAGCTGCCCGGGTGGAAGTAGGGGCTGGCCGGCTGCCGAGAGGGGGCTAACCGGCATTGGTGGCGGGAAGAAGAAGCCCCTTCTTACTCACAAGATGGTGACGAGGACAACCCCGCCCCACAACCTGCTCGGTCAGTAAGTCGGCCAAGCCCAATAGCTCCAGAAGGGTATTGCTCTTCCTAACCTGAAAGTGGAAATTGTGTGTGGCATGGTGCATGGTGCAAACCCAGCAGAGAAAGTGCGTGCACCTGCTTGCAGAGCCATCTCCTATATAGAGTAGAAACAGCTTTAAGAAACCTCCTTTAAATGCCTTGGGAAAAGTGCATGACATAGTGCAAGCCCGGGAAAGAAAGCACATGCACCTGCTTACAGAGCCATCTCCTCTAGAGTAGAAACAGCTTTAAAGCCACCTTAAAGCGCGCTCGCCTGCCTGCAATGCCTCTTGTCTAGAGTAGAAACAGGTAAGAAGCCTCTTTTAAATGCCTTGGAAAGAGTGTGTGCTGCATGGCATGGTGCAGGCCCAGGAAAGAAAGCACGTGTGCCTGCCTGCAGCACATCTCCTCTAGAGTAGAAAACTGCTTAAAGACCTAAGATAACAGGAAGGGGAGCCACCCCATAATGGGCCAGATAGAAAAAGAATATTTCAGTACCTCAGGGCGAAAACAGATACCTGCCCTTATGAATTTGGGAAGCTTCCAAAAAATGGATCAGGAACCCCACTGAAATCTGGGACACCAAAACGGATCGTGGTTTACCTGGAATGCACAAACCTAGTTGCAAACAGTGGAGTAACGGCAGGGGCGGTCTAAGGTAATTTTAAATGGTAAGCGAACATTATTTTGCCCCCCCCCCCAACATTATTTTGGCGCCCTCCTCATTGGGGGCTTCTTCACAAACCAGATTAGCAGCCAAGATGAGGGGAGGGGGGAGAGAGAAAGAACCCTTGTTTGCTTGAGGCAAGTGTGAGTATTACAATTGGCATGTCTACACTGCTGAATGAATGAATGCAGCCTGGCCTTGCTTAACTGCCACGGGGTCCTGGGAGTTGTAGTTTGGAGAGGCACCTGCCATAGCCTAAGGACCTTATGGGGGGGGGAGAACAAACTCCCTGGGACCCCTGAGTCTTGAGAAGGGGAGAAAAGTCCGCCCGGCCCATCCATTCATCCCTTTGCTGCTGCTCTTCCAAGAGAGAAGGGGGTCCTGGAGGGAGCCAAGGAAGGGAAAGAAAGCAAGCCAAGGGAAGGGAAGGGAGGCAAGCCCCGCCTGGCCTCACCTCCTCGCAGGCACCCTCCACCGCCTCCGCCTCCTCCTCCTGAGCCACCGAGGTGCTGCTGCCTCTCTCGCTGTTGTTGCTGGACAGGGCGGCCGCCAAGGCTAAAGAGGACATGGTGGAGGTGGCGGCAGCAGCAGCAGCGACTCGGGGCCTCTTGGGTACGCGACTCGCATTATTATGACTAGGAGCGAGGAGCCGCCTTCGCCACCCTCATGCCGTGGGCCCCGCAGTCTGAGCGGGTGGCTTCGCGCCTTCGCCCGGCTGGTGGCTTCCCGCCTGAGGGGCCGCTCTGGTGGAAATGGCTGGCCGCGCGCGCAGCCCAGGGACAGCGAGGGGGGCGGTGGTTGTGTGCATGCTCCGGGAGAGGGAGAAAGGGAGAGGGAGGGAGGCCGGATGCTGTCTGGCGGGCAGGGGAATGCGCCCTTACCCAGATGGCGCCCCATGCAGACGCTTCCTTGGCCTACCTGTAGGATCGCCCCTGAGTAATGGGGTAATAACATGCATGATTCTCAGTTTATGGCAACTGATGTAAAAACTCAAGTGTGTACAAGACAAGTAAGGTGTTTATTTCATGAGGGATAAAAAAGCCTATGTCTTGGTTGAGGTTCATGGAAGGCCAATCAAAGTTCCGGATAAGTTTCGATTCAGGCATTCCATGCTGGAATTTCCCATCGAAGGGCCCTGACCATATTGAAAGCGTTGCGCAGCTTTGACGAGTGTGACTTTGGGTGGCTTGTGACGGAAGCCGAAGGGAAGGAAGGAGGCTTTCACCACCCTCCGAACAAGTGGAATTATTATGTGCGAATTCCCCTTGGGAAGCTTTTTCCGAATGGTATCGTTCATTAAATCAACAGCCCGGCCAGCCAGCGTCATTTGGAAAGGCAAGCCGGCTCCTTTAAAGCAAACGAAATCCATGGTCCAGGCAGAAGTTTCCCAATATGATTAATTGGAAAGATAGGGCTTCATCTATTATTTCGGTGGCATTTAAATCTGTTCTAAATGTTGGATTTTGAGGGTTTCTTTCACAAAAACATACTAGTGGAATGAAATGGCTGGTGATAATGAATAGATACTAGATACGCCCATTCCCAATATCAACCTGCCAGCTGATTAGAACAAGCATAACACACTGTTGCCAATCTGGATGCTGCCCACTGATGTTCAAATGCGTGGGAATTATAATATGGGAACCTCTTCCTTTCAGAAAAAGGGATAGTAATGAAAAATAATGGCAGAAAAGGAGCAAAGGGAGCAAATCTTTCCGAGCTTCAGCATTTCTTACATTTATAGAGTTTGACCAGCAACATGTCAATTGGGTTGTTGCTGCACTAACCAACATGGGCTAAATATAAGGTAGCACATATAGTTAGGAAATATGAAATGTCCCATTGCCTCATAGATAGTAATGTAATTTGTGAATATGATGCTGCTATTAGGGGTGGTTGATCCATTAAAAAAATGTTTCTAAACTCGGGAGGTGGGGGAATTTCCGTTGGTGGGTCGTTATAGAAAGTGTTCCGAAAAAATGTAAATAAATTTCATAATTGAAATGTAATTAATAACGAATTTTTGTTATTAGGTCGTTACTGCTTCAGCGCATGCGCAAAGCAGAAAAACAGGACTGACACTGTTAAAAGCACAGGCAAATCAATCCAACCATCTAATCATGACAAGAACATATCAGTATCTAAGAGAAATGTAAAGATATTACACAATAATCATGGAACAACACTGTGGAATACAGAGAGTTGGAAATAAAGGATGGGGGCTCGAGATCACTCTAATGTAATATCAATCCACTCATCTAATCATGACAAGAACATATCGGTATGTAAGAGAAATGTATATATTCAATTTTCTGATACTCAAAGCATGTGGTATTCAATGCAATGATAAAGATATTACACAATAATCATGGAACAACACATTGTAGAATGCAATAAATCAAATATGCTCTGGAGTTACATTACCAGAGGAGTTGCCCAAGTTCTGTATCTTATATAAAATGTGCTTGGCATGGTTGTCCAAACAATGCAGTCTCAAGCAATAGTTCCAAAGCAGTTCATTAATATAAATAATATACACATGAATCTATAAACAAATGCATTGGTCTCCATTGGCTTATGTAATTCCATTCACATTGAGATTTGACCATCGCACGTCGCCTGGCTTCTTCCTCCAGTTCCCGCTGACTCACGAGGAAACATCCGGCTTTATCTTAATCCCATTGGATTCTTCAACGCTCGTTATCTGCTTTGAACTGGGTTATAGGGCAGTGTGGACTCAGTTAACCCAGTTCAAAGCAGATCTTGTTGGATTTTCTGCCTTGGGTATTCTGGGATATAGGGCTGTGTGGAAGAGCCCCCTGATAACCAAGGCCAGGCTTTCCCTCACAAGTGGAGGGAAAGCCTGGCAAATCTCGGCCCCAGCTGCTTCCCAAGAGCCTGGGGAACAGGAGGAAAGAAAGAAAGGGCGGGAATAAAAACGACCTAATAACGCGCCCTTTACGGAAATGGCGATCCCGGCTTCGGTTTTGAAACGTCACTTCCGGGTTGGACGCCGAGGGTCAATATAGGGTCAAAATAATTTGAAATACGAAAAATTAACGGAAATCAAAGTATTATGACCGGAGATATCCACCCTTAGCTGCTATACAGTTTCTATTTACTCTGGCTGCACTTTCCTTCCTCTCAACTCTATCCCTCTCCTTGTCCCTCTTGGTTCCGAAACAAAACAATCTTGCTCAAAGCAATCTCCTGCACAATTTTCTCCTTCGCATCTTGGTCAGGTCATTTCGAGCTCTTCCTTCACCTTTTACTCCCTTCCTGAGAGGTGGCCTTTTGTCCAACCTGAAACTTGTGCACCAGACCTTGGGAGGTCTGGTCTGGCCACAGCAGTCCACGCTCTTGTTACATCTCAAATAGATTACTGCAACGCACTCTATGTGGGGTTGCCTTTGAAGACTGTTTCGAAACTTCAACTAGTCTAACGGACAGCAGCCAGATTGCTCACCGGAGCATCATACGGAGAAAATACCATTCGCTGTTGTGTCAGCTCCACTGGCTGCTGGTCCAGTTTTGAGCACAATTCAACGTGCTGGTCTTGACCTATAAAGCCCTATATGGTTCTGACCCAGCTTATTTTCCAAACATATATCCCTGTACATCTCACCTCAGAGCTTAAGATCTTCCGGGAAGGCCCTGCTCTCGACCCTGCCTCTGTTGCAAATTTGTTTGGTGGGGACAAGAGACAGGTTCTTCTCGATGGTGGCCCCTCATCTGTGGAATGTGCTCCTGTGCTCCCAGCAAAATTAGGTCAACGACATACCTCCTTTCCTTCAGGAAGAAGTTGAAAACATTTTTGTGGAACCAGGCTTTCAGGTAATAGGCTGCTACAATGATGACAACGACGACAATGTTAAGGAGAATGGACTATTGATAGACTGTGAACTGAGTCATTGGCTAATCAGTTAATACTCTTTTAATTGGATTTTTAAATTTAATTTAATGTTTGATTTATTATGTAATTGTTGTGTTTTATCATGTTTGCATGTGGAGGCATCGAATTGCTGCTGGCTGGAAGCCGCCCTGAGCCCCCCTCCAGAGGTTGAGAAGGACAGGGTACAAATGTTTGAAATAAATAAATTTCGAAATAAAACATCCCACCAACCGGTCGGAGCACGAAGCCAAGTCTCAAGCAAACACCTGAAGAATGCTTCCTGCACATCTTCAGTGAATATCCTTCCTTTGGTCCCTTTCTTTGCACATCTCATTGCCTGACAGTTGGTGCATGACGTTGCATTTGTGCAAGGGAATTCTTCACGAATCCCTATTGTGCTGGGCCTCCGAGCAGCTCCCTTCGCGCCTTGTGTCTCCCCAACCTCTCCATGTTTGGAGCCTTGTATGAGACACTTTTCTTATTCGGAGCATGTCGCCTGCACTGAATGAGATACATAATGAAGTTGCTGAGCTCTTTATACCTCCCAGGGCTGTGACATGTTCAATACCATCACAAATTACGGCTGCGGTGCGGCGTGATGAATCTGGAACAAAGCACTTGCCAGCCACCACGGCTCATCTCAGAAAGGGCTGCCAGAATTTAATATGGGATGCTAATGCTAACAAGCAGGGAGAGCTGATACGAGTCTCCTTGTGGAGAGAGAAAGCGGGGTATAAATAAATAAATATAATACTAATCATTATTATGTTTGTCCTATCTCCTTCTCAGTCACCTCCTTTCTACAAAAACTTGAATCCTACCGATTCGTCTCAATTGAAATTGGCTGGCCAGTCAATGATTCAATAGGTCTGTTCCGGGTCTGTTACAGTTTCTGGAAAATGTGAAGGCAATTCATTAAATTGAGAAGCAGGATCAACATATTATTATTATTATTATTATTATTATATTTATACCCCATTTTCTCTTTCGTACAGGAGACTCAACGTTGGGGTGAGCTAGATCTCTATTGGTCACCAAGAAAAGGGAAAACCAGCTGATTCCTAATCTATCTAAAATGCAGGTGTGTGTTTTTCACATTAAGAACAGACAAGCATCTTGATCTCTGAGGATGACCTGGGAAGGAATCCCACTGGAGCATTGCAGCACACCAAAACACCTGGGAGTCACTCTGGACCATGCTCTGACTTCCAAGCAGCACTGCTTGACTATCAAGCAAAAAGCGGGTCAGGAAGTAGCAGCCAGTAATGAAAGAACCAAGGCAGTGACATCTCTGGCCCATTCTCTGTTTGGGTATCAGCCAGCACGCCAATGCCTTAAATAAAAAAAAACCCAGCTTCCTAAGATCTACAGAGATACTCACCGGGTCACTTCAGCAAGCGTGAGTCCAAAAGTGGCAGGCTAAAACCCAGAACCTCAATCAGTGGCTGAGACCAGATGAGAGACTTTGTGACTATCTGTATTTCACCTGCATGGCTCTTTGTTCTATAGTCCCTTTGTTCTGCCATGCGGTCACTCTCTGCCATGTGGTCACTCAGGGGAGGGGCTGCATCCTGGCTCCAAACCTGGTATCACCGCCCTTAACTCATCCGTTTTCCGGAGTTTACTTAAGGGGCTGGACATCCCCTCCTCCTGCATTCCAGAGGTATCAAGGACAAGCAAGGTTGGAATCTAGTTGCTGGGAAAAAGCAACCTTATTTCACCTACTGGTCTACCTTCATCTTCAACCAAATCTTCAGTACATAGGAGGGCCTGCTCTCACCAGAGGCTGAGGATTTTGGGGCCTACAAGCCAGAGGACAACAGGACGCCTGGGATCTAATAGAGGTACCGTCACTTTGCGCAAATAGGCATAGTGATAGACTCCCTGTTCTTAAAAGGACTTTCTTGCAACCAACTCAAGCATTTTTGAGCCACCAGCACCTTTCTGGTTGTTATTTCAATAAATCCTGTTTGGTTCACCCTATTTTTGAGTCCAGCACTCATTCTTATAGAGATCCTGGGTTTTCCTGCAGGAGGGAAGGCCTTAACTCTATTTCCAGGGCCAAAGCTTGTTTTGTCCACCCTTTTAAAGTCTTTTTAGGCCCTGGGGACAGAAGAGACTTCCCCCTGGGCACATAGAAGAATGGGTGACTTGGAAGGCAGTGAACAGACTACGCTCTAGCACCACAAGATGCAGAGCCAACCTCCAGAAATAGGGCCACAAAGTGGAGTCCACGACATGCAAGTGTGGAGAACCACAGTTCACCTACTACAATGCGGTCTGAGCCTTGCCACATGCACAACAGAAGACCTTCTCACAGTGACACCAGAGGCACTCCGTGTGGCCAGCTTCCGGTCAAAGGAAATTTAGTACAATGCTAAGCTTCTAACTTTTTTTTAGTGGTTTTTGTATGCATTATAACTGTATTCTCAATTCACTTCTGGCATGATAAATAAATAAACCAAGTCCTTCACAGGATGAGTGGATTTTGATTCCATTGGAGATCTAGCCAGATCCACGAAGCAGGAGATACTCAACCCCATACTGTCCCACGAGAACACTTAGATCTGAAGAGTGGAACCTTCTAGCCGTGCCCAATGTCAAACAATACCATCTAACTTCAACATGGAGAAGGTTGTTCTCCATCATCACCCCAGTTCTCTGGAACGCACTACCCCCGGAGGTTCGGGCCTTGCGCAACCTGTTGGCCTTTCGGAAGGCCTGCAAGTCGGTCCTATTCCGGCAGGCCTTTGAGTTGTAATATGTCATCTTTTGAGACTTGTGTTTTCCTTTAAAGAATTGTTTTTATTCTTGTGGTTTTATTACTATTGTATATTTGTTGTTTTATTGTGGTTGTTTGATGTAAGCCGCCCCGAGCCGGCTGGGAGTGGCGGCCAATAAATCTAATAAATAAACAAACAAACAAACAAACCTTAAGGTTGGAGGGTGGCCATATGGATTATGACAACTTTGGAAGACCCCAAGAAGAGCCACAACGAGAGGCGAATCATGTTGTTGCTGTTGTTATGGTTGTTACCTGCTGGTATACCCTGAGACGCCAAGCCCAACAATCTCCCAGGCATCTAAAGATCTTTGGTCTCCATCCCTTAAGTCTTAACTCCATTTAGCCCTGTTTTCTGATGTCTGGTTTAGTTTTCACCCCCCGATGTATGTGTCTAGTTGAGGATTTGTTTTTTGTACTTTTCCCCCCCCGGTCTGGAATATAAATTATTTATTGTATTTTATTGCATTGATTATGTTTTAATTTGTACCGTGCCTACAGAGGAATGGTTCCATGAGATGCTTAATAAATCTAACAGGCAAATATATAAATAAACAAAGCCCTGCCGAAGCCGCACCGCCTGCTTGAAACAGCTGGGAGACCGACGGAAATATTCAAATTTTTCCCTTCATCAAAAAAACAGCGACATGTGTTCATTCATCCAGCCAGTGCGTTTGTGTTTCGGTTTTTTCCCTCCTCCTCTCAGCAACGTAGTAACAAGTGTTTGTGTTTATCTTCACAATATGAGCAGCATTTCCATCTCTCTCTTTTTTTTGTCTTTTCTGGGAAACTGGTGCTTTTCATTCCCTTTGAGACAAAATGCAATCAGTTTCTTAAACATTTAAAGACCATTTTAACAATGCTGGTTGTGTTTGGTATGAGTTTTCATATATGCCTGTGTGTGTTTATCTATGTAATTTAGTAATTCGTTGTATTTTTATCTCCATTTGTTTTTGAATGTGTTGTACCTCACCTTGAGCCATCAGGTGTGGCGAATAATAAATAAAATTTATTATTATTATAATTATTATTATTATTATTAAGGTGTGGATGGGCTTGGGATTTGGCTTCTGCCTCTGCCAATTGATTTATCTGATTTAGAGCCGCTTTGCATCTTCTTGTGGGGAGAAAAAACCATCAGGAGAGGTGAGTAATACATAAAATGTGTCATTATTCCTAATCTTATTATGTGTAAATATAAATGGACTTGGAATTGTGTTTTGTTCAGCTTCTGCTTCTGCTAATTGATTACTCTGAATTAGAGCCACTTTGCATCTCTTTGTGGGGAGAAAAAGCCATGAAGAGAAGAGAGTAAGAAATAAAAATTATTATTAGCAGTGGTAGTAGGATTGTGTTTTGTTCAGCTTCTGCCTCTGCCAATTGATTACTCTGCTTTAGAGCTGCTTTGCATCTCCCGGTGGGGAGAGCAAGCCTTCAGGAGAGGTGAATAATAAATAAAATGTGTCATTATTCCTGTCTTTACTATGTGTAAGTGTAAATGGGCTTGGGGCAGGTATGTAGCCAGGGGGGGGCTAAGGGGCTTCAGCCCCCCCCCCCCCGAAATTCTCCGGGGGGTCCGAGAAAAGGCCTGACTGGTACATTATTTAAACTGTTATGTTTATTCATGTCATGATCTGATCACCGTGCTCATTATATCCCACATTAATGAGGTTATTGGGATAACAATACAAAAGGTTTGCTAGGGTAGACCCTCTTCCACCCAGTCTCAGCCCCCCCGAACCAAACTCAGCCCCCCCCCCTGAATCAAAATCCTGGCTACGGCCCTGGCTTGGGGTTGTGTTTTGTTCAGCTTCTGACTCTGCCAATTGATTACTCTGCTTTAGAGCTGCTTTGTGTCTCCTTGTGGAGATAAAAAAACCATTAGGAAATGCAAGTAATAAATAATATGTGTTGTTGTTGTTATTAATATTATTATCTGTGTTCCTTCAGCTGGATTCATAAAGAAGCAAGCACCTGCGTGGACCTATATTAACACTTGTAAACCGTTACTGGAAAACCATGCTCATGTGTAGAGTCTGGGACTTGCAGTGCCAAACGACACCCTGATTTTAGCAGAGCTCTTTCTCCTCCATTTCCCGCATGAACATATATGGCCCAATGACTAACATTATGAGTCCTGCAGACTCTTCCCTGAACCCTCTTGGCCTTCCTTTCCCATCATGACTTCAACGGCAGGATCTCAAGCAATAAAGCAAAACTCCCCTGGTTTAATTAAAGGGTTGGTCTTCCTCCCAGGTGAATTGCTCATAGAGCCAACCTTTGAAGATGCCCAGGTAATTGTGCACTTGGCCCCGGTGCGAGGCAGTCCCTTGTGACGAAGGGCCATTTATTCTCCAATTTGAGCCAATTATGGGCTTTCGGTGCGGCGCAGAGGCATGCCAGCCGGGTCTAAGGTAGAGAAAGTTCAAACAAACCAGCTCATCCTCTCCTGTCTCTGCAGGTCAAGAGCTTTTAGTGGCTCGGTGCATTTCTACTTGGTTTATTAGGGCAATTAACGCTTACTTTGCATAAAAGAATCTCAGGAACTCTCAGGTAGAAAGCATTGTCTCCCATTCTCGGAGACACTGGGGTGGTCGGTGATTCACCTCCTTGGCTTCTCTGCCCTCTCCTATGATTGTCAAGGCCGTTCTTCTCAAAGTGAGAACATCTCTTAGGAGGGGAATGTACTTGAGGGTCGTGACATGCATAGCAATCTCGTCTTAATCGCATTTGCTCGTAATTGGAGGTGGAAAGTATATTCAAAGTTATAGAAAGCATCTTGATTAGAGAGTTGAGAAACCCTGATGAGGAGCATCTAGGGCCTTTGAAGGAATAAGCCCTTTGGGGAAAGGTTGAGTGACGCTATTGACAAAACCTGGGATATAGATAATGATGGTGATGATGGGAATTGGACTTGTCTCCTCTAGGGAAATGAATTCTGCAAATATCAAGGAAAAAAGAAGAGGCAAGACTTCATATTATATGATGTTTCACAGAAAAGGATGAGTTTCAAAGGATGAGTTAACTCCATCATCTAGATTTTTTTGTTTTTGTTTTTGTGTCAGGAGTGACGTGAGAAACTGCAAGTTGCTTCTGGTGTGAAAGAATTGGCTGTCTGCAAGGACATTGCCCAGGAGACACCCAAATGTTTTACCATCCTGTGGGAGGCTTCTCTCATGTCTCCACATAAGAAGCTGGAGCTGACAGACGGGACCTCACTCCACTCTCCAGATTTGAACCATCAACCTTTTGGTCGGCAGTCCTGCCAGCACAAGAGTTTAACCCATTGTGCCGCTGGGGGCTCCTAATTCTGGTATTTTTTAATACTGGTAACCAGATTTTGGGGGCCCTGGTGATGGAGTGGGTTAAACCTCTGAGCTGCTGAAGTTGCTGATTGAAAGGTTGGTGGTATGAATCCAGTGAGTGGGGTGAGCTCCTGCTGTTAGGCCCAGCTTCTTCCAACCTAGCAGTTTGAAAACATTCAAGTGTGAGTAGATGAATAGGTATCGCTTCAGTGGGAAGGTAAGGGCGCTCCATGCGGTCGTGCCAGTGGCTACATGACTTTACAGACAAATCAGGTTCTTCAGCTTAGAAAAGGAGCACTAGGGGTGGTTGATCCATAAAAAAATTGATTCTAAACTCGTTTGGGGTGGGCGGGGAATCTCAGTTGCTGGGTTATAGAAATTAATCGAAAAAATGTAATTAATAACGATAATTCATTATTATTTCCTGTTAGTTCTCAGCAGGGTAGGAGGTGCCCGCACCTCTTTCCCTGCCAAGAACTAATGTGCATCAAGCCTTGAATCATGTTAGTTCTCGGCAGAGAGGGAGGTGGATGCACCTCCTTCCCTGCCGAGAACTAACGCGACTCTAGGCTTGATTTGTGTTAGTTCTTGGCAGGGAAAGAGGTGCGGGCACCTCCTTCCTGCCGGCGCGAACGCGACTCTAGTCGGTTCGCATTAGTTCTTGGCAGGGAAAGAGGTGCGGGCACCTCCTTCCTGCCGAGAACTAACGTGACTCAAGGCTTGATTCGCATTAGTTCTTGGCAGAGAAGGACCCCCCCCCCCTTGCCAAGATCTAAGCTGCACCAAGGCTTGGCGCGGTTTAGATCTTAGCAGGGGAGGAGGCGCAGACACCCTCCCCTCCCTGCCAAGATCTACACCGCACCAAGGTTTGGCGTGGATTAGTTCTTGGCAGGGAAGGAGGGGCAGAAGGCATCCCTCGCGTCCTCCTTCCCTGCTGAGAACTAACTCCGAGATCCAGGCTCTCCCTCCGCTTGGGAAATGGAGGAAAGCTCGGCTGGGCTGCTTCCAAAGCGCCCGCCTCAGCTCTCAGCTGGCGAGAGGAGAAAGGAGGGTGCTGCTGCCCTCCAGTCTCTTCTCCCAAGTTGAGAACTGAGGAGGGGGAAAACGACCTAATAACGTGACCTTTACAAAAAATGGCGATCCTGGGTTCAGTTTTGAAACTTCACTTCCGGGTTGGACGCCGAGGGCCGATATAAGGTCAAAATAATTTCAAATATGAATTATTAACGGGTTTCAAAGTATTTAAATTGGAGATATCCACCCCTAATGAGCACCACCCCCCAGATTTGGACACAACTGGACTTAATGTCAAGGGGAAACCTTTACCTTTAAATCAAATTTTGTTCAACACAATCAAGACAGTAAATAAGAAACACCATTCAGAAACAGGAGAACTCTAGACAGGAAGCAATCAAGGGGCAATTAACACCTTCCAAACAGAGGGTGCCTCTAGGCAACAGAGGCTTGGCTACCTCTATGCAGATTCCCTCACTGATTGACTTTGCAGACTTCATGACTTCTCAAATACTAATTCAAGTTTGCTATTGGCAACATTCATACTTGCTTTACACACACAAAGGTTCTTTCTCACACCCTGGACATTATTCCACAGGTATATATACACTCCACTTGCCTCACTGTCAACAGAATCTCTGAAGATGCCCTTAGCCACAGGTGCAGGTGAAATGTCAGGAGAGAATGCCTCTGAAATATGTCCATACACCCATGCCCGGATTACCCATAAGGCCAACGAGGCCATGGCCTAGGGGCGCAAGGCGAGGGGGGGGGGACCAATAAAACCTGGTCTGCGCCCCTCTTTCCCCCTTTCTCATGCCCCTCCTCGCTCCTTCTCCCGGCAAAGTCTCTGTTCCATCCCCTCCATCTTGCGCGCTCTCTCTCTCTCTCTCTCTCTCTCTCTCGCACACTCTCTCTCTCTCTTACGCACTCTCTCTCTCTCTTACGCACTCTCTCTCTCGCGCTCTCTCTCTCGCGCGCTCTCTCTTGCTCTCTCGCTCTCTCGCGTTCTCTCTCACGCGTGTGCGCTCTCTCGCGCGTGTGGCGTGCACGCACTCTCTCCCTCTCTCTCATGCGTGCCTTTGGAGCGAGTTTGCACCTGTTGCGCGCTCTCCAAGCCTCCCGACGAGACCTTCAGAGCACAGTGGAGCTTTCCATCCGGTGGGAATGGGGACCTTGGAGGTGGCGGGAGGTTGGCTTAAAGGGGGCATAATTCCAAAGTGTGGCCTAGGGCGCAAAAAAGTGTTAATCCGGGCCTGCATACAGCCTGGAAAACTCACAGTAGCCCAAAAATACAATAAATATGGTCAGGTGGAAAAGGCTCCTTGCCACATATATGGTAATAATGTACCTTGTGTCAGAGATTTTATATTGTATCATTTCTTAAGTGGCAACAAGTAAGTGTAAGGAACGGGGCCATCAAGCATTAAGAGCCAAACCACCTGATTAGCAATGAGTAATCTACAGCCAGGGTGGAGTAGCTGTAAGTGTACGAAAGAAGCGCAAGCTTTTATGTTATTGTTGGTGATGAAGCTGCAGAGAAATAGAAGGATTGGTGAAGAAAATCAGAGAACCTTTTGCCGAGAAGAAGGTAAGAACTAACTGGGAGTGTTGGGAAGAAGGGCAGGAGAAGAGACAAGGTATGCTACACGTATGTACATATTTCTGTCTAAACTTTCTTACTGACAAGACAAGTTGTATTTGTCTGCTCCTTAATCGAAGGGGAGGGGGTGTTTCCACTATAGAAGGGGATTGTTTTGTTGCTACACACTGAACCCTAAACAGTATTGCTGCCACACTTTGTATGTCCCGCTTCCTTACAAAGAGACCAGGTGGAACAGCCTTCCTAGCCAAGGGCTTGCTTCCCGCTCAGAACATGCCAACTTGGCTTCCTATTGGCAATGAACTCCACTGAAAGTTCACTGTGGCCGAGAGTCTGGGAACACGCCTCGCTTGAGGAATTTCATCTCTGCTCGCATTCCAGCCCGAACACAGCCGAGCTGTGCTTCCCAAACCAATGTGAGGACTGGGACTCATTGATTCTGCACTGAACTCCCTGAACTTTCTGTTCATTATTTGAGGCTTTGCAACATATCTGTCTCCATCGCCATGATCTCTTCCTATCCAAGTGGGATATTTGAGAGGCACCGACTGGAAATCCCTTTGTGTCTCTTTCTCTCATACAGAGCCACATGGAAAGGGTGGGATATTTTGTCTGATTGTGGGTGTGTAGCTGCTCTGTGCACAGGCACTCATGCAGTCAGTTCTGCATTTGGTGGCACATCTCAAGGCACAAAGTTGCATTGGACACAAGGGCTGTGTATCACCATCGACACAACCTGCACTGAATCCATGCAGCAAAACCCTGACATATAATCTCAGACGGTATGTTTTCTTAATGCAGACTTTAATCCATGTTGAAATAGAAAGTACTCAGTACATTTAGTTTGAAACTGCATTATATGGTCAGTATAGATCAGGCATGGGCAAACTTGAGTCCTCCAGGTGTTTTGGACAGCTGGTTTGTCCACGCCTGGTGTATACTCCTATAATGCAGTTCAATGCAGTTAAACCGAAGTTCAATGTATTGAAATAAAGATTTTATTACAGATTGATATGGAAATGGGGTTAACACATGTGGAAAATGACACTGAATGGGTGCAACGTGATTGATCCTCTATCTGAGGCCCTCTGCGTGTTTGTACTCACTAATTTGCTAGATGGCAAATGTACACCTCTCCGTTGGCGCCCCCCTTGTTGTGGGGGAGAGGCTTGCATACCCTAATGAAGTTGTGAGCTATGCTGGCAGTGGCATAATAGCCACCGGTAGGGCCTCCCATGCCAGACAGGTCACAACCAAGGGTCTTGGTCAACGGGCAGGATGGGCTCTCTAGCCTTTTGGCAACCATCCTAGGAGAAGGAAAAGTCTGATTTCAAACCCGGGCAGATGGTGCTCGTCTAACCCTGTAAAGTCAACCATCTAAGTCAGAGAAGGAAACTTGAACCAAACCTACGATCTGAGGACCTCGCTGCAACCCTGGCAGACGAACCTTTGGTTTAAAGGGTGAAGCCAGTTCTGTGCACGCTGTGCTCCACCAGAAAGGTCCATTGCGCAGGCTCAGACACATCCAACCTCCGAATCATCAACACGCTTGTAGAAAGCGTGGGATGAGTCTTTCCTGAATCTTCGTTCACGAAGAAAAGCCAAGAAATGTACACCTTCCAGTTGGCTTTACTGCACTCATTTTCTCCCTGCAGACATTTACTTCTTCCCTTCCTCTCTCCCTCCTTCTTAAGACCATAGATTTACACAATTTCGTAATTAAGCATACCTTTTAAGCTTTATAAAGAAGGCTTGTCTTATTTCTTGTCACTGCTAGACCTGTTTAAGTGTGGATGACCTTGGGATAGTATTTTGTTCAGCTTCTGCCTCTGCCAGTTGATTACTCTGCTTTTCACTTTGCATCTCCTTGTGGAGAGAAAAAAATAATCAGGAGAAATGGGTCAATAATAATAATAATAATTTATTTATAGCCCACCGTATATCCCCAGAGGGACTCAGGATGACTTACAACAAAATAAAACACAGTGGCAAACATTCAAAGCTAAGTATAACATATAAACAAATCATAAGCAAGCTAAATAAAAATTATAAAAGCAACTTAAATGAACAAGACATAATAATTAATTTAAAAGTATTATTATATTATTACTTTTGTGGTTGGGCTTGGGATTGTGTTTTGTTCAGCTTCTGCCTCTGCCAATTGATTACTCTGCTTTAGAGCTTCTTTGAGTCTCCTTGTAGAGAGAAAAATCAGGGTATAAAAATAATGGTGATGATAATAATAATAGAGATTCAATTAAACGCAGTTTAACTCTATTCTGAAACAGCATTATAAGACTGTATAATGCTATATCTCTCATATTGGTTCAGTTTTGATTTCATATAGTAACTCACAGGCTTATACTAGTAAAGGGCTACCATCCATTTCTGGAGCAAAGACATTTGTGTTTGATATGCAATTCTACCCAGAGACCAAATTTACTATTGAAGGACCTGCTATTATGTGTGTTCGAATTGTTGTATTGTTTTAGGGTTTTTTAATGGATTTTTGAATGTATTTTATATATGTGGTTTTAACCATATTTTACTATGTGTAAGTCGCCCCGAGCCGGATGGGAGTGGCGATGGATAAATCCAAATAAATAAATAAATAAGTTTTGGGAAGTCTCTTCTCTGTTGCACTATCCTCCTCTTAGTCTCAAATGGTTATTGTTATTATTATTATCATTATAATAATAATAATAATAATAACTTTAATATTTGTGAGTCGCCCTCCACCACCGTGCTCCGGGCAACTTACATCATTTAAAAACCCCAAAATACATCAAATACATCAATTTAAAAACATAGAATACAGACGGCGAAGGAAAGGCTCTGTCATTCAAAGGTACCGATCAGGCCCCAAACGCTAGGCGGAAGAGCCAGGTTTTCAGATCTAACAGAAATCTAGTTTGGGTCGATGTGGCTCTGAGGGCAGGTGGCAGTGAGTTCCAGATCGTGGGGGCCGCCACGGAGAAAGCTCTCCGCCGGGTCTCCACCAGCTGAGCCTCCCACCCCAGGGATGGCCATACGATCACCGTTTATGGCACGTGCTGGCCTCTCGCTGTGTTGGACCGTCAGCCGGGCGCTCAGATAGGCTGGCCCAATATTGTGCCGTGCTTTAAAAGTGAGCGCCAAAAGTTTGTAGAGCACTCTGGCCTCTAGGGGCAGCCAGTGAAGATCTTTTTAAAATAGGGGGAGATGTGGTCCCTCACTGATGACCCAGAGATGAGTCTGGCCGCTGCGTTGTGGATGAGTTTCAGCCTCTTAGTTGTGGACAGGGGCAGGCCTGCATATAGGGCGTTGCAATAATCAAGACGCGAGACAACGGTGGCATGTATCACGGTTCTTAGCGCCTCAGGTGGTAGGTAGGGGGCCAGTCGTCGGGCCCTACGGAGATGGAAAAAGGCGCCTTTGGCTGCAGCCTGGATCTGGGCCTCCATTGTCAGTTTTTCGTCCAGAATCACTCCCAGGCTCTTCACCGCCGGAGCCGGGGACAGGAGCCGCCCTCAAAGAGTGGCAGTGATGGGTGAGGGTCGGGTCGGCCAGGCCAGAGGATCTCCGTTTTTGCCGGGTTGATTTTGAGTCTATGTGCTCTGAGCCAGCTCGTCACCGCTCTCAGCCCTTGGCTGAAGCTATCCGGCACCGACGATGTCCCTGGGTCAAGCTTCAGGAGCAGCTGTGTATCGTCAGCGTATTGGTAGCAGGAGAACCCATGGCTCCTAGCAATGCTGGCCAGGGGCTGGACGTAGATGTTGAAGAGGGTGGGAGACAGGGTGGCACCCTGGGGAACTCCACACTCCACCCGCTTTTCCTGGAGACCTGACCCTGCCACTCGACCATGCTGCGAGCGGCCTCGCAGGAACGATTCCAGCCAGGCCAAAGCCTTGCCCTGGATCCCCGAGGCAGCCAGGCGGTAGAGGAGCAAGTCATGATCAACGGTGTCAAAGGCCGCAGTTAGGTCCAGGAGGACCAGGACTGCCGAGCCTCCCCGGTCCAGCTGACGGCGGATGTCGTCTGTGATCGCTACGAGGACGGATTCCACTCCATGACCTGCGCGGAAACCCGACTGGGACGGGTCTAGGCCCCCGGATCGATCTAGGAAGTCCCGCAGTTGGCTTTCTACCGCTCGCTCTAGGAGCTTACCCAAGAAGGGTAGGTTGGCAACCGGGCGGTAGTTTGCTGGGTCATCGGGGTCAAGGTTCGTCTTTTTCAGGAGGGGGGTGACTCTGGCCTCCTTCAAGGAGTCCGGAAAGGCGCCTGTATCCAGGGAGAGATTCACCAAGTCCCTCAGAGCATCCGATATGATGTCAATACTGGACTTAATTAGATGTGATGGGCAGGGGTCCGTTGGGCCCCTGCCCATCATTTCTATCCTACCTTTCTCCCTATCCAAGCTTGCGAACAAATAATAAACACACCTAATAAAAATGCAAAATAAGACACATATTTTAAAATAATTAAACATTTGTGTGTATATAAAAAAATTAAAATACAAGAAATGCCATTAAAGTTACATTGGAAGCCCATCATCCATCCCCTTCCCCACAAATGGCTACTAACCAAGTCAACACATGGTCTTTGGGACCCTAATGGATTTATCCCAGATACGTGATAGTTTAAAACAATTTCGAACTGGTTTTGCATTGTCTCGGTGGAAGTGTTGTTCGGTGGTCTGGCAGGCTTTCAGCCTCGTCAACAATCCTTATTGTTCTGAATAGGAGTTATTGCATGCCACCATGAGATCCTTAGATGTAGGGGGAGATATATCTTGAGAAACAAATGAAAGAAATGCAATAAAGGAAAGAGCTCCGAGTTGAGTTTGCTGATCCCAGATTCTCTCGCTGTGGGAAGCTCTGTGCCCAGATTCTCAGAGGGATTGCATGCCACCCGCATCACAATAAACACTGCCTTTCCCCCCAAGAAACACATTCCATGTCGCAATGAGCCAAAGGATTGTGGGAAGCCATTTGGACCACAAAAGTATGACAAAGTCACCAACGAAATGATGATGACGGAGGCTGGAGAAAGCTCTTGTTGTCCAATGTGCTGTTGAAGGCTTTCATGTCTGGAATCACAGGGTTGCTGTGAGTTTTTTTCATGCTATCTGGCTGTGTTACAGTAGCACTGTCTCCTTCCATTTTGCCTGCATTTGTAGCTAATGGCAGCTTCAGAGGATCTGTAAGCAGTGATACAAGTGGAGTGTATACATATATATCCCTATGGAATAATGTCCAGGGTGGGAGAAAGAACCCTTGTCTGTTAAAGCAAGTGTGAATGTTGCAGTTGGCAATCTTGAATAGCATTGAGTCGCCTTGCAGGTGCAAAGTCAATCAGGAGGGTGCCTGCATGGAGGTAACCTGGCTGATGTTGCCTGGTGGCATCCTTTGTTTGGAAGGTACTAATTGGAACTTGGTTTCCTGCCTGGAGTTTGTGCACAGGCCTATAAACTAGGCTTGGGCATGATTTAAATTTGACCGGTTCCCTTCAGCTAATCCATCTGGTTTGGTTTGTTCAGATGGCCGTAATAGTAAGGGCTCAGCCTTCATGTTGGAAACCGGCTGCCTTTGGTTACACCTGGAGTGTGGGGAGGGAGGCAGCTGCTAGAAGGGAAAGCACAAGGGGGGAAAGGCACCACTCCAGGGCCTGCAAATCAAGAGAAAAGAGAGTGCTTTTGAAAAGAAGCCCAGGGTAGGAAAGGTCCAAGCAGATTGTGGGGAAGCCTCCTTAAAATGCTTTCGGAAGCTGTGTGCTGCAAGGAGAGCACCGCCTGGGCACCTGCCTCCTCTAGAGTAGAAACAGCTTTAAGAAGCATTAAACTGGGTCTCCTCTACAGACAGAAGGAAAAGGATCACAGAAAGAGTTGTATCTTAACTCTGGTGCTTTTAATCCAGGTCTTAATAAAGGATATAAGGACAAATAATGCCTAAAACGACGGGAAGGGGAGCCTGGGAGGTCTGCCCCCATAATGGGCTGGATAGAAAATGAATCTTTTTGTTGCACCCTAGACCTGAATGATCCCTCAGTAAACCACTTGAGACCAGCCGTGATTAAATGCTCTATTTAGAATAAATGAAAAGAGTAAAGAAGATAGAATTATAGTCCATTGATACTCCCAAGCATCAGGGTATTGCAAAGCAATAGTCCAAAGGTAAAACAGGATCAAAAATGTAGAAAGAGTCTTGATGCCCCAATGGGCTAAATCCAGGAATAAGTTCTGGCACAAAGACTTGGCAAATAGAGTCCAAAGGCTGGAAGGCCCAATGGCCCAGGCAAGGTTCTGTGGAGGCTTGGCTTGAAGGCTTAACGTTGGCAAGAGATACCTAGAGCCAACGGGAAGCAGCTTAAGTAGGTTTCTTCCCTTGAAGACGCAAGCTGCGTCAGAACTTCTTCTCAGGCTCACTTGTTGGGCTTGTCCTTCCTGGACCTCTCGGCCGAGACTGGAATGTCAGCTCATTAGTGAAGACACCTGGGTCTTCAGGAGGCACTGCTGCTTTTGTGGTACCAGGCCTCCTTATCGGCCTGGGAATTAGAAGGGCTGTGTTTGCCCTTGAATGCTTGGTGAACTGAGGCTTCTGCAGAAGCTTGCTTTCAGGCCTCTCTGAGGCTTTGGATTTCACATGGTGTTGGTCTTGCTGAGGGCTAGAGTCAGGCTGGGGTGTCAGGATTGGGAGACCTGAGCTTAGGAGAAGTTCAGGCTGCCATCCTGCCATGAAATTGCACCGACCTTTGTCCCAGTTATTTGATGACCTTGGCTCCAGCTGCATAGAGCCGGTGCTGAGTCAAGTGGGAGTGACGTAACTTCCAGGTGTGTGTGTGGCTCTGGAGGGAAGTGAGGTAACTCCTCCGAGCCTGGACATTGGACAATTGGACTTATAACGCTGACTCATGGGGCCATGAGGTCACATCCCTTTGGACTATGGGATATGCTGAATCACCGGACATGGTGCAACCCTGCTTGGACATTGCATGGGCAATGGGGAGGGGCTCGGGGTATATAAGGTGTGTTTGGGTGGCGGGGCGGTGCTTTTGCTTCACATGTGTCGTACCTACAATAAAATCGTGTTGGACCGTGCTACAACCTCTACGTGATCCTTATCGAGTATTGAAGAGTCGTTACAGAAGCAAAAGCCCTTTTTTCAACTATCCCAGCAATGGAGAGGTTGGTTTGGAGAGAGGAGGAGTATATTGATGGATGGGATTCAGCCCCTGAGGAAATCCGCGTGCTATGGAGGGGGATTGACCACCCTTGACCAAGTGGGGTGCCCGGATGAGTGCCGTGAGATGATGGAAGGAGCGGTTGCCCAGAGGAAGAGTTTGGAGAAGCGGAGCGACTGTGGGAAGCTCAGGTGAGCTTGGAAGTGGCCCGCCCGGGGAGAGAGAGCGCTATGGCTCCAGACAGGCAGAGGTCTGGGGCCTGGAAGGATCGGAGGAACTGTTCCGAAGGACTGGTCAGTTCGAGGGGATCCGGAGGTGTGCGGGACCAGGGAGACTGTGCCAAGGACAGGCCAGCTCAGATGGAGGTCCGGAGGGCCGGAGGGATCGTGGAAGCTGTTCCGGGACTGGTCAGCTCAGGCGGATCCAGAGGTGCGTTGGCCCAAAGAGACTGTGCCGAAGGACAGGCCAGTGCAGATGAACCTGATGGAGTGTGGTAGTGAAACCACGGAACCTGCATCACCTTCAGAACTAGAAGTGATGAAGTGTAAGATGGAAGCTATGGAGCAGACCATGAGGAGAATGTCTCGGGCCATGTCCCGAAGAGAGCCGATGGAGTCCATGCCCCGGGAGGAGGAGACTTCACTTACTATTCCTGGATGGATGGCGGAGTATCGGTTGAGCGTCCTAGATCTCCCTTGGGAGTGTGGACTGTTGGCGGCCATCCAGGAGGAACCGACTCAGAGGAGGTGCCCGCAGCAACCGGCTGGCATGGGAAGAGGTGTTACCCGCCAGAGGTCCTCAAGGGAGGGAAGTGTTGTCTCAGGAGTTTGGGGCCCGAAGAAAGAAAAACCATTACGGGTTGAATTTGAAGGAGAAGCCTGTAAAGTGGCCTTTTTGCTGCTGCGGTGCAAGATCATATGGAGGAGTAACGACACCTTTATCCCAGCGACAGCAGCCGAGCGCGGGCCATCGGAGCGGTGTTCAAAGGAAGGGCAGCTGAATGGTATGTCCAATGCCATGACCGCCGGCTGACCCATGTTTAAGATCTGTAAAAGATTTTTGCAGGCGATTCGAATAGGTTTCGAGATCCATTGAGAGATTAAAGCCAAGGAAGCGCTGCGCTGCCTGACCCAGGGATCCCGGTCCGTCACCGAATATGCGGAAGAGTTTATGGGGTTGGCTGGGAAAATCGCTGAGTGGTCCCCTGCTACCCTACTTGAGCTGTTTAAGGACGGATTGGCGGAAGGAGATCCTTGAGTGGTGTCTGCATCGGGATGATCCTGGCGACGTTGATGGGTGGATCCAGTTGGCCGGCAGTGTGGGAGGGAATCCTGCCCAGGTGCAGCGGCGTCGTTTCCAGCCTGCGAGATCCAGGGGGTCCGGTCGTGGTGCGGTGGAAGGGCGATTCCGAGGAGGAGAGCCTAGACGCGGTGGTGACAACCGATCCAGTGTTACGAGGAGGCCAACAATGGGACGGGGCCTTTGTTTCATTTGTTCTCAACCCGGTCATTTTGTTGATTTTGTGGTAGCCCCCATTAAAGGGCATGAGGTGGTGTTGGGGATGCCATGGCTAGAGCAGGCAAACCCCAAGATTGATTGGAAGACAGGAATTGTACAATGTGCCCTTAATAAAGAGAAGGAGGATAAGAGCGAAGTGCAAGGGGGGAGGTGGTAAGGTTTTTACCAAGTTGGATTTGATTGACGCGTTTCATATGTTGAGAGTGAAGAGGAGTGATCAATGGAAGACTGCTTTCTCTGCCCCCCTCGGGCTGTACGAATGGGTCGTAATGCCATTCGGATTGCGGGGCTCCCCGGTATTTTCATGCAATTAATAAATGAGGTGTTGCACCCCCTTTTGTATAAGGGGTGTTTGTGTATTTGGATGATATTGTGATTGTGACGCGCACCAGAGATGAGCATGTTAGTTTGGTAAGAGGTGTTGGAAAGGTTGATGCATGCGAGTCTGTATGTGAAATTGAGTAAGTGTGAGTTTGGCAAGGCTCAGATTGATTTCCTGGGATATAGGATTAGTGGAGATGGGAGTTGCCATGGATCCGGCTAAGGTGGGAGGATGTGTTGAATTGGGAAGCTCCGCAGACTCGTAGGCAGTTACAGGCTTTTTGGGGTTGGCCAATTTCTATCGCACTTTTATATCGGAGTTTTCATAACCCTCCCGCTACTGAGTTATTGAGAACCAAGGGTAAGGGTGAGTCAAAGAGGACTAAGTCTCCAGGTGCTAAGCTGGATTGGACAAAGGAATGTCAGGAGGCGTTTAGCATTAAAGAAAGCTTTTACTGATGGACCTCTATTACGCATCCGGATGTGGAAAAGCCCTTCGTGGTGCAGTGTGACGCGTCTGCTTGGGCTTATGGTGGAGTGTTGTTGCAGGAGGATGAGCTGAGGCAGATTGAAGCCGTGTGCTTATTTTTCTAAAAAGTTTGGAGAGCATGAGGGAAGTGGCCCGTCTGGGAGAAGGAGGCGTTTGCTGTGCGGAATGCTTTTACAAACGTGGCGGCAGTTTTGGAAGGTGCTGCTTTCCCTTTTGTGGTGATGACTGATCATCAGAACCTCCAGTATCTGAGAAACCTCAAAAAAGTTGTCTCCCAAATTGGTGAGGTGGGCTCAGTTTTTTGCTAGGGTTTGATTTCGGCTGCAGCATAAAGAGGCAAGGAGAATGTGGTGGCTGATGCTTTGTCCCGGTATCCGAGTGTAAGAGAGAATGAGTTGCATAAGTCCGGAGAGGTGTTTGCCAGGGAGCATTGGGGTCTGGCTGTGCAGACAAGGTTCCAGACGGCGTGTGAGATTAAGAAGGAAGAAGGAGTGATAGACGAATGGAGTTTAGAGTTGCAGAAGGGTTATGTAGGTGATGTATGGTTACAGAGTCATGAGAAAGAGTGTAAGTCATTGAACGGTCTGTGGATTATGGGAGGTAAGGTGTATGTCCCTCAGAGTATGAGAGAAAAGGTACTGAGGTTGAATCACGATCATAGATCTGCTGGTCATTGGGGGGTCACGAAAACTCTTTTGACCCTAAAGAAGAGGTATTGGTGGCCAGGCATGAGGGCTGAGGTGAAGAAGTATGTAGAGTGTTGTGAAACGTGTGCTGGGAATAAGGTTTCCTCTGGCCGCAGGGGTTGATTCAAGTGGTAGTTACTCCTGTGAGGCCGTGGACGCATGTCAGTACGGATTTTGGGGGGGAGTTGCCCTCAAGTCGGGGTTACCCGTACATTTGGACTGTGCTAGAGAGGTTCTCTAAGCAGGCCCATTTTATTCCGTTGAGGGGGTTGCCTAGTGCGGAAAGGCTGGCTGAATTATATGTACAGCATGTGTACCGCTTTGCATGGGTGCCCGGAGCAGGTGTTGAGTGATCGTGGAGTCCAGTTTACTGCCCAATTTTGGGAGCGGTTCTTGGAGGTGTTGGGGGCTCAGAGACGTCCTGACAACTTCTTATCATCCTTGTTGCAATGGTGGCGAAAAAAGGCTCAGAAATCATTGGGGTCTTATTTGCGTATTTTTAGCAACAAGGAACAGAATAATTGGTCCGATCTGTTGCCTTATGCTGAGGTGATCCTATAAAAGTTCAGTACACTCTTCCACTGGAAGTTCCCCTTTCGATGTGGTCTATGGGCAGGAGGTGGCTCCTTTGCCCCAGCTGTTGGAGTTGGGGGGGGGAGGAGAAAGTGGAATGGAGGATGCGAGCCCAAGAGGATTGGAAAGAGGTGGCGGCAGCTTTGGGAAAAGCACAGCGTTCCTACAAGTTGTTTGGAGACCGGAAGAGGCAGGAAGGGGAGGAGTATAGTGAGGGGGACTTGGTGTGGCTGTCTACACAGAATCTGAAATTAGGGCTATCCATCGAGGAAATTAAGTCAAGTACATTGGGCCATTTAGGATTAAGAATGCAGTAAATAAAGTTTCATATACCCTCCTGCTGCCCAAGAGTTTAGGAAGGTTCATCCCACCTTCCACTGTAGTCTTTTAAAGAGATATGTGGACCCTTTTCCTCCTCCAGATTGAATGTATTTTATCTTAGGGGGAGGGACGTGGTGGAGGGGTGACCGTTATAAGTCAGATTGGGAGACCTGAACTTAGAGAAGTTCAGGGCTGCCATCCTGCCATGAAATTGCACCGACCTTTGTCCCAGTTATTTGATGACCTTGGCTCCAGCTGCATAGAGCCGGGTGCTGAGTCAAGTGGGAGTGACGTAATCTCCAGATGTGTGGCTCTGAGGAAGTGAGGTAACTCCTCCGAGCCTGGACATTGGACAATTGGACTTATAACGCCTGACTCATGGGGCCATGAGGTCACATCCTTGACTATGGGATATGCTGAATCACCGACATGGTGCACCTTGCTTGGACATTGCATGGGCAATGGGAGGGCTCGGGTATATATAGGTCAGCCCGGCTGGTTCGCTTCATGCCATAAACGGACCAAGCCGATCGCGCCAACTGATATGGACACTGCCGGGCGGGAAACCACCAGGCTCATCCCCTTGATCTGCCAGATACCTTCCTGGTCTTTGATATGTGGACTGGCCATCTGGTCAAGCCTTGAAGGAGGGACCCAGCGGGGGCGGGCTGGGGAGGGATCCTGAGGGATGTTTGCGCCGGGCTTTTCTTTTTAGTCTATCTTTGTTCAGCCTGGAGCAAGGAGCCAATAAATGACCTATCT